>JAWQFJ010002578.1:85000-95000 GCA_034096865.1 Theodoxus fluviatilis
ATGTATGATTAACAGCATGTTGCTGAAATTTTGACAAAGGAATATGTCCTCCCACAGAGATATGTCCTTGGCATTGCTGAGTGCAGAGGACACTGGAGTACTTACAGAGGCAACCAGGTCAGTCCTGTGCTGTGCTGTGATATTCTTATTGTACCCACTCATGGTCCGACGAAACTTCTCACAACCGCTTGCCTGTTTGGGAAAGATTTCCAACAATGGTACGCACTAGTGGACTAGTACGAGGAGAGGGTGTGTGGGAAAGACAGCCAAGCTGGCGGGCCACAGCATCTGATTGGTGTAAATAACGAAATAATTGTAAATCTGAACAAAAATACTCATCTAGTTATTTATTTACACCACATGCTGTGGTCAATCAGCTTGCGCGGCCCGCCAGCTTCGCTGTCTTTCCCTCACCCCTCTCCTTGGATGAGTCCACTGGTGTGACCCATTACGGGAAGTGTAATGCCCGTTTGGGCTAGTAGATTGAAAATTTACTTGCCCAAATGCAAAAATCCTTTGGCTCAAACCATGTTTGCCCACTACAGTTACCACACTTGTCAAATAGATATGTGTCTCTTACTTTAGGAATATGTTTAGCATTGAACATGTATACAGTATCATTATGAAGGTCAGGCAAACTAAACAGGCAGTTTGGAGGCTGCTTGCACAGCTGTGTCATTGTGCATCATCACAGTTTTGAAGTCATGAGCTTTGATTCTAAAATAAATCACAGGAAAATTTTGTCACCCCTTCAGGCACGTCTAGATCAACTTTACCTTGCCAGAAGGGAACATATGATTGCCCTCAACAATCGGGCAATTACTTGCGTAGGACCCTGCCATTATTTTGCCACAAATAAGACCAAATTTAGAAAATGCAAGGATTTTAAGGGAACTTGCGCTCTTGTTTGCTAACTAACATGCTTTATCTTATCTCCTGTCATACAATTTTCATGACAGGAGATAAGATAAAGCATGTTAGTTAGCAAACAAGAGCACAAGTTCCCTCATGACAAATTGTGTATTATAGGCATCAGAAGTCAGATATTTTCTTAGGATCTACAGCTTAGTATGTTGCAGACTGGCTGGTCTTTTGGCTTTCAGGAGTCCATTGTAATATATGTAATAAAACTAATATACAATGTATACATGCTGGTTTGTTGAAACCTAACTTGCAGCTGATTACCTGTCCAGAGTTCTGGTCAGAGCTCGGTTCTTGTCCTACCATTCACAGGATTGGGTCTCAAAGATCCAATGTAATACCAATGCCCCTTTCCCTGATAGTCTCTGTAACTGTTTGGTGCTTTGCTGTTGTTGCTATTATCTTCAGTGCCAGTCCAGGTAGTGCTCTGAACTCTGGTTTGTGCAGGCTGATTGCCACCTCTCTGCGGACGGAGGAAGCAAGGAGTGCATGGCTGGCACCCATCAAAGCCTCACCAGTGGCTCCAGATTCCATCCGCTTCATTCTGTCCAGCTCTGTCAACTGTGAGTGTGGTCGCTGCCTGTCTTACTCTGTCTGTGATGAGGCCAAATATTGAAAGTTGTTTGTTTACCTACATTTTGCCACCCATCCTATTCTTTTTTCTGTTGCTGGAAAATACACACACACACATGCATGGAAGCACACACACACAGACACACACACACACATGCACATGCATGGAAGCACAGACACACGCACACACACACATGCATGCAAAGAAGCACAGACACACAGATTCACAAATGCACACACAAACACTCATATAACACATACCTGAAATTTGTCAATCCTTCATTAAAATAGTTAATTACTTCAATTAAATGTCAAGTGGTCAAAATCTCATTTTCCCCATGTATGAAACGGTGGTTTTTAAAATATACAAAATGTTGTTTTTACATGTTTACCAAACAGTAATCTCTCTTTGAACTAAATATATTAAGGCATATCTCCCTACCTACCTACCTGCCTACCCACCTACCCACCCACCCACCCTATTTTTATTGCCATGTTACCAGAAACAAAAACTGTTTTCTTTAAACACTGGTGTTTTCTTTTTCCTGTATTTAGGGTAATATTCCAAGGAAACAAAGAAGTTGGAGACCTGAAAGTGAGAGGGAGACAACAGCAGGAAATGAGACTACATATTTTTTCCTATTTATTATTAGCAATGTATGAAACAAAAAGTTTTTGTTTCTGCAGAATGAGTTTCTGCACTGCAGAGAAAAGTGGGAATGTTCAGGACTGTATTTCTGCATCTATGAAATTACTTTCTGGCAACACATTGTAAATAGTTAACAAGTAAAGCCTTTTTTTAACTTGCTACATTTTGATTATTTTTTAAAGTTCATATAGTTTTTTGACTCACATGCGAAGCAAAAGTGAGTCTATGTACTGAGCCGTGTCGTCCGTCCGTCCGGGCGTCCGTCCGTCCATCCGGGCGTCCGTCCGTCCGTCCGGGCGTAAAAAACTTACACGTTGGATTTTTCTCGGAGACTATTAAGTCTATCAACACCAAATGTGGCATGATGGTGTATGATGACAAGGCCTCAAAAAACATACATAGTGACTTGACCTTGCTTCAAGGTGAAGGTCACAGGAGCCATAAAAGTGGTCTCAAAAACAGTCATTTTTCACATTTTCCCATTTTTCTCCCACGTTATTGAGAATGGCGACCTTAGCTACAAGTGGTATATAGGTCAAAGCAAGCCCTATCTTTTGATACCAGTTTGATTCACTTTGCTTCAAGGTCAAGGTCACAGGAGCTCTTCAAAGTTGGATTGTATACATATTTTGAAGTGACCTTGACCCTGAACTATGGAAGATAACTGTTTCAAACTTAATAATTATGTGGGGCACATGTTATACTTTCATCATGAGACACATTTGTTCACATATCATCAAGGTCAAGGTCACTTTGACCCTTATGAAATGTGACCAAAATGGGGTAGTGAACCACTAAAAGTGACCATATCTCATGGTAGAAAGTGCCAATAAGCACCATTGTGCTTCCTATGTCTTGAATTAACAGCTTTGTGTTGCATGACCTTGGATGACCTTGACCTTGGGTCAAGGTGACATGTATTTTGGTAGGAAAAATGTGTAAAGCATTTCTTTGTGTATGACGTCATTGGTAGGTTTAGTTGTTTGACCTTGACCTTGAAGGTCACCTGAAGGTCAAGGTCATATAAAGGTCAAGGTCAAGCATGTGAGTCGTATGGGCTTTGCCCTTCTTGTTTTTTGTTTTTCTTTGTTGAGAATTGCAGACACTCTAGAGTGGAGATTTATTCCATGACAATGTCACAACTGTCTCCTGCATTGAACTCTTTTCTGACTCAAAACAGCAGTTCCTGCATGGTGTTGCCAGCTCAAAAATGCAAAAACTTGGGTGGTTTTAGGAAAACGTCAGCAAGGCTCTTGTTTGAGCTTCACTCATCATGAAACTTTAGGACAGAACAGACAAATGGTTTATGCTTCCATCTATGGTGTTTATGTTTTTATGTTGGTGGGTGCTCAGTCTAAACCAGAATACTCATTACTCGTCAGGAAAGGGTTAAACCCTTGTGGGTTGGTGGTAAGAATAGACCAGTGTGTCTCACTACAGGATTTGTGAAGGGCAGATAACTACAGGGTTCGTACAGATCATGGAAAACCTGGAAAGTCATGGAATTTGATTTTTCATTTTCCAGGCCTGGAAAATCATGGAATTTAAATTTAAGTCATGGAAAGTCATGGAATTTAATAAATAAAAACAAAGAAAAACACACACAATGTTTTCTAGGCTGTGCTTCGCGGGATACTCTCAATCTATTTTTACACGCTGCAAACGACAGGAAAACGTGCCCTTGCATCCCATTGGTTAATTTTGAAGCATCGTTTGTCTTGTTCTTCCTGATTGGTGCTTTGGCTAGGTGACCTGGTTTCATTTCCACGCCGGTCGGGTCAGTTGGTTCAAACGAGGAGAAAGTGAAAAGAGCTTGTTTTGTTTGTGGTGCAGTGTTTCTTTGAGATTATCATCATGCCTGGAAAGTGTCGATTTCAAGACACTTGGACACCACGTCACACGAGACAAAAATACCATGAGTGGGTCATGCGAGTGAAACTGAATGGGATGGCAAAGTGCCGATTTTGTGAAAAAGAGTTTGATGTGTCCAACATGGGAGAGGCAGCCTAGAAAAGCCACATGAAAGGTATCGCGCACCAGGCACATGCTAAAAAACACCAAAAAGAAAAGAGCAGAAGTCAAACACAAATATCTGATTTTGTTCACACTGCAAAAAATGCTGAGAGTGCTTCAAAGGTGATGGTACCAGCTAGCGCTGCTACGCCGGTCGAAACTAGGCCTGCACCCACTGGCTCTACTGGGATTGACACTTTTTTACAACGGATGTATTGTGCGTGAGTTTGGTCGTGCGCCATACACTTTTCTCTTTAAAACTGTCATGTATCACAGTACGCTAAGTCATGGAAAATGTTATTGAGGCTCACGGAAAGTCATGGAAAAGTCATTGAATTTTGTATCTAAAAACTTGTACGAACCCTGTAACTAGGAAAATAGAGACTTGCTTTGCTCTCACTCGGACCAGATCTTGCAATTTTTGTGATCAATGGCCGCACACTGCCTACTAAGGCAGATAGGCCATAAAGCCTCATTTATTAATTTCTTAATTTCATTCCTTGAACATGCCAATGTGGGCACATTTTTACAGTACTGTTATTGATTGATTGATTGAGGTGCCTTCTGTTGGCAAATGGGGATATTTTCATTGTTTTATTGTTTTGATGAATTAATTTCTTTTGATGATATGATAGACAAAGTAAACTAGTAACTGAGTTATGTTCAGTGAAGCTTCACAATGATTATGTCTTCATATATCTCTGTGCCAAATGAAACATGTGGTTTGTTCTGGAGAAAACGCAGCTAAAACATGGTTTTACCATTTCAATAAGCCCTTTTTCTGCCCCCATTTCATACTTCAACCTTGACTGTTCAAGATATCTCTTTCTTCCTTAACATCAATCCCCCTGTGGGTTCGGGGTAAGAATTGACCCACCATGTCTCCCTACGAGATTCGTAAGAGGGGAATAACTAGGGACACCGTTACTTGACTTGCGTTTACTCTAAACTGTTCTAGTGATTTTCCTGCTTAACGGCCTTACATAGCCTACAAAGGCTGATTGTCTGTAAAACTCTATTCATCATCGTCATCATTTCATCCTTGACGTCCATACGTTTGCTACTTCACATTGTCGACTGTCACGGAAGAGCTGACTGATGTCAGCATAAATGTAGAGGAGACAACCACATCATTTATTTTATTGAGGTCACTGGGATGTTAGGTGTCAGTGGGTGCCCTATCACCCTCAGTCACATGGCTTGTCTCCAGACTAAACTCATGTGACCTGGTAAAGCAGGCCTGCTCTAGATAGATGACAACCCCCATGATGAAGGTCTATTTCCTATGCTGAGCAATGTGTGTCTGTGTTTATGTGTGTGTGTGTGTGTGTGTGTGTGTGTGTGTGTTTGTGTTTTTGTGTGTGTGTGTGTGTGTGTGTGTGTGTGTGTGTGTGTGTGTGTGTGTGTGTGTGTGTTCCAGTCTCCATTTCTGTATTCACAAAGGTTTTACTGTAGGATAACTTTTTGAAGCTTTCTTCATAATATATCACATATCTCCACATAATATATGTATCTAAGGTCCAAAACTGTTTTCTCTCTCCCATACAAGGTGTCCAGCTCTATAAAAGTGCAAAGCTGAATATAAACTTCTTTTCCAAACCACCCAACAGACAGAAGTGTTCACTCGCCCAGCACCTGTATTGAGTTGCTTGAAATTCTTTTTTATCACATTTTCTACCCAGTAGATAAATTCATTGATACAATGAACAAGTCACAGAAAAAATGCAATATCTCTGCTTATCAGATTATCACCTACCACTTTGGAAGAACAAGAAATCACCTCCTGTACAGAATACCAAAAAGAAAAGGTCAAGAACAATATTTTAATTTCAAATGTTATTCCACATTTCACTATTGAAAAATTATCAATTTTTTAATAACTGGAAAAAGAATGTTTAGATACATGTATGCAAACCTAGCAACATAACCTACAGTATGTCTGTACAGTTTTCCATTCAGAATTCAGGCAGTTTTCAGGACGCAGTGACAACACCTGCACATTCTGTCAGTCAGCAACAATCCTTCTGTAAAATATTTCATTCTCTCTGAATTTCTGTTCCTCTGACAACCTTCCCACCACCTGTCAGACCCTTGGCCCTGTCATAGTTCTGTACAGAGGGGCCTTACAAGCTTGGCCCATCATAGCTCTGTACAGAGGGGCCTTACAAGCTTGGCCCCATCATAGCTCTGTACAGAGGGGCCTTACAAGCTTGACCCCATCATAGCTCTCTACAGAGGGGCCTTACAAGCTTGGCCCCATCATAGCTCTGTACAGAGGGGCCTTACAAGCTTGACCCCATCATAGATCTCTACAGAGGGGCCTTACAAGCTTGGCCCCATCATAGATCTCTACAGAGGGGCCTTACAAGCTTGGCCCCATCATAGCTCTCTACAGAGGGGCTTTACAAGCTTGGCCCCATCATCGCTCTGTTCAGAGGAACCTTACATGCTTGGCCCCATCATAGATCTCTACAGAGGGGTCTTACAAGCTTGGCCCCATCATAGATCTCTACAGAGGGGCCTTACAAGCTTGGCCCCATCATAGCTCTCTACAGAGGGGCCTTACAAGCTTGGCCCATCATAGCTCTCTACAGAGGGGCTTTACAAGCTTGGCCCATCATAGCTCTCTACAGAGGGGCCTTACAAGCTTGGCCCCATCATAGCTCTCTACAGAGGGGCTTTACAAGCTTGGCCCCATCATCGCTCTGTACAGAGGGGCCTTACAAGCTTGGCCCCATCATCGCTCTGTACAGAGGGGCCTTACAAACTTGGCCCCATCATAGCTCTCTACAGAGGGGCCTTACAAGCTTGGCCCCATCATCGCTCTGTACAGAGGGGCCTTACAAACTTGGCCCCATCATAGCTCTCTACAGAGGGGCCTTACAAGCTTGGCCCCATCATAGATCTCTACAGAGGGGCCTTACAAGCTTGGCCCCATCATAGCTCTGTACAGAGGGGCCTTACAAGCTTGGCCCCATCATAGATCTGTACAGAGGGGCCTTACAAGCTTGGCCCCATCATAGATCTCTACAGAGGGGCCTTACAAGCTTGGCCCCATCATAGCTCTGTACAGAGGGGCCTTACAAGCTTGGCCCCATCATAGCTCTGTACAGAGGCGCCTTACAAGCTTGGCCCCATCATCGCTCTGTTCAGAGGGGCCTTACAAGCTTGGCCCCATCATAGCTCTCTACAGAGGGGCTTTACAAGCTTGGCCCCATCATCGCTCTGTACAGAGGGGCCTTACAAGCTTGGCCCCATCATAGCTCTGTACAGAGGGGCCTTACAAGCTTGGCCCCATCATAGCTCTGTACAGAGGCGCCTTACAAGCTTGGCCCCATCATAGCTCTGTACAGAGGGGCCTTACAAGCTTGGCCCCATCATAGCTCTGTACAGAGGGGCCTTACAAGCTTGGCCCATCATAGCTCTCTACAGAGGGGCTTTACAAGCTTGGCCCCATCATCGCTCTGTTCAGAGGGGCCTTACAAACTTGGCCCCATCATAGATCTCTACAGAGGGGTCTTACAAGCTTGACCCCATCATAGATCTCTACAGAGGGGCCTTACAAGCTTGGCCCCATCATAGCTCTCTACAGAGGGGCCTTACAAGCTTGGCCCATCATAGCTCTCTACAGAGGGGCTTTACAAGCTTGGCCCCATCATAGCTCTCTACAGAGGGGCCTTACAAGCTTGGCCCCATCATCGCTCTGTTCAGAGGGGCCTTACAAGCTTGGCCCCATCATAGCTCTGTACAGAGGGGCCTTACAAGCTTGACCCCATCATAGATCTCTACAGAGGGGCCTTACAAGCTTGGCCCCATCATAGATCTCTACAGAGGGGCCTTACAAGCTTGGCCCCATCATAGCTCTCTACAGAGGGGCTTTACAAGCTTGGCCCCATCATCGCTCTGTTCAGAGGGACCTTACATGCTTGGCCCCATCATAGATCTCTACAGAGGGGTCTTACAAGCTTGGCCCCATCATAGATCTCTACAGAGGGGCCTTACAAGCTTGGCCCCATCATAGCTCTCTACAGAGGGGCCTTACAAGCTTGGCCCATCATAGCTCTCTACAGAGGGGCTTTACAAGCTTGGCCCATCATAGCTCTCTACAGAGGGGCTTTACAAACTTGGCCCCATCATAGCTCTCTGCAGAGGGGCCTTACAAGCTTGGCCCATCATAGCTCTGTACAGAGGGGCCTTACAAGCTTGGCCCCATCATAGCTCTCTACAGAGGGGCCTTACAAGCTTGGCCCCATCATAGCTCTGTACAGAGGGGCCTTACAAGCTTGGCCCATCATAGCTCTCTACAGAGGGGCCTTACAAGCTTGGCCCCATCATCAGCTCTCTGCAGAGGGGCTCTTACAAGCTTGGCCCCATCATATCGATCTGTACAGAGGGGCCTTACAAGCTTGGCCCATCATAGCACTACAGAGGGGCTCGTGCTACCAGAGGGGCCTTACAAGCTTGGCCCCATCATAGATCTCTACAGAGGGGCCTTACAAGCTTGGCCCCATCATAGCTCTGTACAGAGGGGCCTTACAAGCTTGGCCCCATCATAGCTCTCTACAGAGGGGCCTTACAAGCTTGGCCCCAACATCGCTCTGTTCAGAGGGGCCTTACAAGCTTGGCCCCAGCCCCATCATAGCTCTCTACAGAGGGGCCTTACAAGCTTGGCCCCATCATAGCTCTCTGCAGAGGGGCCTTACAAGCTTGGCCCCATCATAGCTCTCTGCAGAGGGGCCTTACAAGCTTGGCCCCATCATAGCTCTGTACAGAGGGGCCTTACAAGCTTGGCCCATCATAGCTCTCTACAGAGGGGCTTTACAAGCTTGGCCCCATCATCGCTCTGTTCAGAGGGGCCTTACAAACTTGGCCCCATCATAGATCTCTACAGAGGGGTCTTACAAGCTTGACCCCATCATAGATCTCTACAGAGGGGCCTTACAAGCTTGGCCCCATCATAGCTCTCTACAGAGGGGCCTTACAAGCTTGGCCCATCATAGCTCTCTACAGAGGGGCTTTACAAGCTTGGCCCCATCATAGCTCTCTACAGAGGGGCCTTACAAGCTTGGCCCCATCATCGCTCTGTTCAGAGGGGCCTTACAAGCTTGGCCCCATCATAGATCTCTACAGAGGGGTCTTACAAGCTTGACCCCATCATAGATCTCTACAGAGGGGCCTTACAAGCTTGGCCCCATCATAGCTCTCTACAGAGGGGCCTTACAAGCTTGGCCCATCATAGCTCTCTACAGAGGGGCTTTACAAGCTTGGCCCAGTTCATAGATCTCTACAGAGTTGCCTTGCAGGCAGGGGCGATATGCAAGAAAAAAGAACACTATTATTTATTCCTGAATAGAGGTATTCAAGAATAAAGTACCAGTGATTTGTATGCAGGAAAACTGAATAGCTCTATTTTGACTGGTTATTCGTAGAAATAAGGCCAGAATAGAGCTATTCAGTTTTCCTGCATACAAATCACTGGCACTTTATTCTTGAATACCTCTAATTCAAGAATTAATTACTCTATTCTTTTTTCTTGCATCCGGCCCCTGATAAACATGAGTTAGGACAGAGTGAGCAAACTAAAGATATTTTTGTAATCAAGAAAATTAACCAGCCTTGTCAGGCAACTTTATGCACATGTAGTCTGCCCTACATCTAGTTCCTCCTGCACCAGGCAGACCAGCAGTAATTAATGTTCAACCCTGCACTGTGTTTTGCTGTTGATCATTTGATGTCATCTGTTTTAAAAGGATGCATCTTCCCAAAAGCAATTCTGAATATACTCTGCAATATTTGAAAACATCGAAGGAAAATTATTGAACATGTGAAGTTTTCAAGTTTCAG
>JAWQFJ010002578.1:100000-107500 GCA_034096865.1 Theodoxus fluviatilis
CGTGTTCCAGCTTTTCTCTACGTGCACTGACGGCGTCAGGGCGCTTGGTAGGTCCTCCTTGCCTCCCTCTGTGCCAGGCTCACTGTGGACTGGAGTGTGCCAGCCTCCCTGTGCCAGGCTCACTGTGGACTGGAGTGTGCCAGCCTCCCTGTGCCAGGCTCACTGTGGACTGGAGTGTGCCAGGCATACACCTCTGTGCCAGGCTCACTGTGGACTGGAGTGTGCCAGGCATACACCTCTGTGCCAGGCTCACTGTGGACTGGAGTGTGCCAGGCATACACCTTTGTGCCAGGCTCACTGTGGACTGGAGTGTGCTAGGCATACACCTCTGTGCCAGGCTCACTGGACTGGAGTGTGCCAGGCATACACCTCTGTGCCAGGCTCACTGTGGACTGGAGTGTGCCAGCCTCCCTGTGCCAGGCTCACTGTGGACTGGAGTGTGCCAGCCTCCCTCTGTGCCAGGCATACACCTCTGTGCCAGGCTCACTGTGGACTGGAGTGTGCCAGCCTACCTGTGCCAGGCTCACTGTGGACTGGAGTGTGCCAGCCTCCCTGTGCCAGGCTCACTGTGGACTGGAGTGTGCCAGCCTCCCTCTGTGCCAGGCTTACTGTGGACTGGAGTGTGCCAGGCATACACCTCTGTGCCAGGCTCACTGTGGACTAGAGTGTGTCAGCCTCCCTCTGTGCCAGGCTCACTGTGGACTGGAGTGTGCCAGGCATACACCTCTGTGCCAGGCTCACTGTGGACTGGAGAGTGCCAGCCTCCCTCTGTGCCAGGCTTACTGTGGACTGGAGTGTGCCAGGAATACACCTCTGTGCCAGGCTCACTGTGGACTGGAGTGTGCCAGGCTCACTGTGGACTGGAGTGTGCCAGCCTCCCTCTGTGCCAGGCTTACTGTGGACTGGAGTGTGCCAGGCATACACCTCTGTGCCAGGCTCACTGTGGACTGGAGTGTGCCAGGCATACACCTCTGTGCCAGGCTCACTGTGGACTGGAGTGTGCCAGGCATACACCTCTGTGCCAGGCTCACTGTGGACTGGAGTGTGCCAGGCATACACCTCTGTGCCAGGCTCACTGTGGACTGGAGTGTGCCAGGCATACACCTCTGTGCCAGGCTCACTGTGGACTGGAGTGTGCCAGGCATACACCTCTGTGCCAGGCTCATTGTGGACTGGAGTGTGCCAGGCATACACCTCTCTCAAACCAGTAGTGGTGCTGGTCTGTGATAGTGGATGTAGGCGGGAGTGGTGTGGGAGGTGCTGGGACTTGGGTGGGGTGTGGGGGGACTGGGTGGGGTAGGTGGGTGGGTAGGGTATGGGGGGGCAGGGTAGGGTGAGTAGGGGGGGGGGGGGACTGAATGGAGTGTGTTGGTGGTGGTGGTGGTGGGGGACTAGGTGAAGTGGGGGAGGGGGGGCTGGGAGTGGTATGGGGAGGCTGGGTAGGAGGGGGGGGAAGGGGGCTGGGTGGGATCTGGGGGGATGTGGGGAAACTGGGTGGGGTGTAAATTGTTTAAGTGCATACTCCACTTGATGAATGTGTGTGTTGGAGGGGGGGGGGGGGGGGGGGGGGGGGGAAATATCAAGAGTTAATGTGCAAAAGTTAAAATTTCAGTAACTTGGCCTATTCTTGGTTAGTTTGATTTTTGTTTCTGAGGGCAGTTTAGGGAATGTGCTACACTTATTTGAGTGAAATGGTGTACATTATCATTATGGAGACACAGATACATGGATTTGTGAAAATGCTGGTATAAACACTTGTTTAAGAAGGCAAATTTTTTGTGTAAATGGTGATAATATCCAATGGTCAAGCTTACAGACTGATACATGCACACCTACAGCGATACATGCACACCTACAGGGATACGTGCACACCTACAGCGATACATGCACACTTACAGCGATACATGCACATCTACAGTGATACATGCACACCTACAGTGATACATGCACACCTACAGGGATACATGCACACCTACAGGGATACATGCACACCTACAGGGATACATGCATACCTACAGGGGTACATGCACACCTACAGGGATACATGCACACCTACAGGGATACATGCACACCTACAGGGATACATGCACACCTACAGCGATACATGCACACCTACAGTGATACATGCATACCTACAGCGATACATGCACACCTACAGCGATACATGCACACCTACAGCGATACATGCACACCTACAGGGATACATGCACACCTACAGTGATACATGCACACCTACAGGGATACATGCACACCTACAGTGATACATGCACACCTACAGTGATACATGCACACCTACAGGGATACATGCACACCTACAGGGATACATGCACACCTACAGGGATACATGCACACCTACAGGGATACATGCACACCTACAGGGATACATGCACACCTACAGGGATACATGCACACCTACAGTGATACATGCACACCTACAGGGATACATGCACACCTACAGGGATACATGCACACCTACAGGGATACATGCACACCTACAGGGATACATGCACACCTACAGGGATACATGCACACCTACAGGGATACATGCACACCTACAGGGATACATGCACGCCTACAGGGAGCATTGCTCAGTCCCTACTACCGCTTCTCACTATTCATAGGGTGACAAAAGGCAAAAAATTCCCACAGCACCCCCAAAAAATGATGATCACTATGCTGATCATGTCAATGACAACACATGGTGATGACGATGGCAATGGCAATCAATGATGGTGATGGCAATGATGATGATGATGACAACAGCAGTGGTGATGATAAGATGATGAGAACATTGTCGCTTGAGTTAAGAAGCTGACCTTTCCTAACTCTCTGTCTTCCGACTCTTTGCACTGCAGTGCAGAGTGCCGAGGATCTGCAAGCGCCGCTGCTGAGCTACCTGGACCAGGTGTGCCAGTACGAGATTGTGGATGTGGAGTTGTCCATCGACTGTCTCTCCTCCACCCTCTGTGTCCTCCACATCCTCTACTCCTCCTCCCCCGTGGTCAGGGAGAACCTCATGTCCAGTGAGCTGCCCTTGCAGAACATGATTGGTGTCTATGTGCTTGCTTACATGTGTGTAGTGTGTGTGTTGTCAGAGTGCACACGTAAGTGCAAATAAGTATTCAATGTGGTGCATATGTGCACTCATACACATGCGCAGACCCACTTTGTCTAAGAGCTTAAGGCCTCAACAGTGAAATGTCAGTGTCGAAGTGTAGGAAGAGGACTGTACACTGAGTCATCGTGTCACACACAGAAACGCAAATACACACTCACACACATGCGCACATGTGTGCATGCACACTCGTATGCACACACATACACACACACACACACACATATATATATACACAGACAATATGATTCTTTGTTTGTAAGACGTTATTTTTTGTTGTTAAATAGAGTTTTTTTTAATGGGATATCTCACATGAAGTATGTGTCCATGCATATGCAGCTATCACATACATCTTGTATGTTGTCTCCTGCATAGCATCAATTTGTCAGTTGGCTGCCCACAGCTGTACTAGACAGAAATGTACGCAAGAGAGACTTGAAATGCACAGGAGTCACCATAGATAGCTAGGAACACCTCATTGGTGTTCACTGCAGTGGGAAAGGTTTGGTCAAAGAGGGCATTAGGAGGGCTGAAGTCAGGGCCTGTTGCTTACGCTAGGATCCTACAAGGACCTTGCAGGAAACGTGAGGCAAGGGCATTTTTAACAGTGTTACAGCATCTTGCTCACAAGGAGGCACTCGCTCACCAGGAGGTTTGCTGGGGAAGCTCTGGAAATACTTAGCTGCATCTAGCTGCTGAGGCCTGGATAACCCTGAATGGCCAATTGGGTTGCTGTTCAAAGACGACAGTGCCTGTAATGTGCTTCTCATTGTCTGAGAATGGAAAATTGTATGTTCATGGAAGTTTTTGCTGTTCAAGTGTACATTTATATCTTTTGAGGAGTATGTACATAGGTTATTTCTGGACAAATACTGTTGATAATTTTTGTATCATTGCATACACAAAGCACCAAACATGTCCACTCTCTGAATGATGTCCCTTGAATTAATCTGGAGTGTATTGAGGCAAAAAAGGCTCAACAACATTGTCTACAATTGAACCCGGGTTGCTTTCTTTTCTTTAAGAAAGTTCCCATGCCATTGGAGATGACACCATGGTATGTTCTATTAACTAATTAAGTGAAAAACTGCCATGATGTCTGTATCATCAGTTATTTTGTCTATCGGCAACTTCTTTACCAACTCTCGCACCAGGACGCTGCCATGTTCTCTCAGACTTCTGCCATGCAAATTGATGATTGTCCGTTTCTTAGATGTCTTTCAATGCTTTGCCTCACCGTCGACTTGCTCCCAAGGAAGATTCCTAGCGTAAACAACGTGCTCAGGGAGGAACAGATGGCTAAAGGACAAGGAGCTAGAGGAAGAGGAGGGAGCAAGCTGCAACTTCTTCTCAGCCACCAGAGCTAGTGTGTGGAGAGTGAGGCAGAGAAAGCCAAGCCAGAACGGGACCTATTGACCTCCCTTAAAGCTGGCCCATAGCCGTTTCACCTACCAAGGCAATACTTTTGTCTGTAGTAACAAATGGTTTCCTTTCACTCCTGTACTACTTCTACTACTGCCTACTACCAGTATCAGTCTCTGTCAGCAGTTGTATTCCTATCCAGTACCATCTATGAACACTGAATGTGTTCTCTCTCTGTTTTCTATTTCAGATTGCCATTTCCATAGGTACCTCACAAAGATCTTGGAACCTCTGTACCCAGCCACCCATGAGATTCTGACAACAGACACAGGCGATCCTGTTGTTGAAGGCCTGGATCTGAGCACCAAGGATGCTGCAGCTTTCAGGGACAGGATGTCCAGGGAGTCAGAAGAGGAATCTACAAGCCGCAAGAGGAAGGCTAGTAGGGCAGCAGAACAGTTGCAGGCAGACTCTGAAAAGGGCAACGGGGACTCTGTTGTTTCCAAGAGGAGACCCAGCGAGGCAGCAGAGCATCATCAGGCAGATTCCAAGAAGGATGAAGAGGAGTCAGATCCCAGAGAGAGAAAGTTTAGTGCATGTGCAGAGTATCTGCGGTCTGGCAGTGATGGAGCCAAGCGGGAGGTTGTTGTGGAGACAGCAGTTGGATCAAGGAATAAAAAAGCTAAGGATTCCTCTGAGGTTCAGCCTGGTGGCACCAAGGAGGGGAGGGAGAGTGAAGCCGAGGAAGAAAGCCCAGAGAAGAAGCGGGAGAAGACCAGGCTGCAATTCCTCTTCGACATCATCCAGGACATCTTGGCAGTAATGGTCAACAGCTACTATGAGGCAAGTCGCACTGCATGCATGCATGCAGTGACCATCATGATGAAATTGGGGGGGGGGTTGTGTGTGTGTGAGATTGTGTGTGTTTTTGTGTGTAGGTCTGTGTGCACATGCATGCATGTGTGTGTGTAAGGGCATGTGTGTGAGATTGTGTGTTAATGCATGTGTATATGTGGTCTTTTGGTAATGGTTAGTGTTGTTAAACTGACTAATCTATTCAGCTTGATGTGCATAAAAGAGTGTAGATGTTACAGGTTTTGATCTAGTGAGACCTTTGTGACATGATGCCAGTAAATCTACTTGATTCATTCTCTTTTAAAATAAGTTTCTGTATTTCTACAAGTAAAGACTGAACATGTCTCTCACAACAAAGATTCTGCTAAAGAGGGGGTGGGGGTGGGGGTGGGGGGTATTAAAATGTTTTAATTGTTATAGTTTTTAGCCTGAGTGGTTTGTATACTTTCTTTTATTCTTTAAATGTGTAATGGTGATTTTTGTGGGACACTAAACACAGGGGAAAACTCAAACTGAGGCATTTTCTTGGAAGTGATTTTGCTGAGAAAACTGAAATGGACAAGGTCAAATACATTCAGATCCAGCCATGCGTGCAAACCATCCTGGAAGGTTGAGCCCAACCTGTGGGCAACAGCAAACTGGTTTCCAGACGTCACATCCAAATTGGTTTCCAGACGTCACATCCAAACTGGTTTCCAGACGTCACATCCAAACTGGTTTCCAGACGTCACATCCAAACTGGTTTCCAGACGTCACATCCAAACTGGTTTCCAGACGTCACATCCAAACTGGTTTCCAGACGTCACATCCAAACTGGTTTCCAGACATCACATCCAAACTGGTTTCCAGACGTCACATCCAAACTGGTTTCCAGACGTCACATCCAAACTGGTTTCCAGACGTCACATCCAAACTGGTTTCCAGACGTCACATCCAAACTGGTTTCCAGACGTCACATCCAAACTGGTTTCCAGACGTCACATCCAAACCAAGAAACATCACCATACGCATCTCCCAATCAAAGAGGAAATCACCACCCTACCCTCACTTGTCATTTCTTCTGGCAAGAAAATCGTCTTCTGAAGCATTATGTCCTTGTTAGGCTCAATGCCCCTATAGAGGATTCTCACTTTACTGTAAGTGTTTCGCACAAAATGACCAAATGTCAGTGAGAGCTTACGTTTCAGTTTTGCTTTCCATCAAGACGGAAGCTTGAGATGTGCTATGATAGTTAAGAATTAAATCTGACACCTGTGATTTTCTCTTGCTGGGTGCTGCTGTGTAGGTGGAAAGGTAATGCTGGTGCCAGGATGTGGATGATCTGTCTGATTAGTTTAAGAGATAGGATGTCATGAGGCAATAATAGAAAGGTCATTTCTTGAGTAGTTTCCTCACACATAACACATGTAAGTCTTGCATAATCGGATCAATATTTGGCAGTGCAGAATGTGTGCGTGTGCTCAAACTTAGAGCTTGCCAGTTATTTGTATCATGCTGAATAAGCATGAATGAATAGGGTGTAACTAACAAAATATGAGTTTTATATTTAAAAGAAGAAAGAAAGAAAGAAAAAGGAGATTGAACACATTCCCTTACTACACCTAAATCTAAGTGTTGATTGGCAAAGTAGGACTGATATACATACACTGTCATGGTTGAGGGTAGGTGGATTGGGGATGCGGCAGTGAGATATGTGATACATTTACAAGAAGAGAGGAGGGTGAGGTTTAGGAGTGGAAAGAAAGAAAGCTAATGCATGCACTAGTAATAGCTGTAGGCATACATGCATACTTTTACTTACAGCACATCTTAATTAAAAAAAGAAATACATTTTTACATCATTTGAAGTAGGCTGTTCCAAAAATATGAATAATTAATCATGTTATGGATTGGAGAAAAATAAAATTAAAAATGTATGAAATGAATAGAATTTGAAATAAAGAGTACACAAATGTCTTTTGCACTCAGTCTGTTTGAAAATGACCTTTCCTGTCACCACCAATGTTTCCATGAAGGAAAAACAGGCACACAGAAGCATTCATTGTGATTCCTAGCAGTACCAAAACATTGACAAATGCAGAAATTGCCTTTCCATACTTAGTCCAGTGAACTTTTGAACTTTTACTTGTGTTACTTTTATGTTACTTTTGCCTTATTTTAATGTGTGA
>JAWQFJ010002578.1:112500-120000 GCA_034096865.1 Theodoxus fluviatilis
CTGGGCTTCGGATCTGCATGTTAAACTTTTACCAACTCACTCTCTATTGGTTAGAAACATGTTTCTTTCAACCAAAGAGAGAGCACAGCACACATCAAAGCCGGTCTGCCATCAATGCCGGTGCACTGGGAGTGTGGTTTTGGGGGTTATCAAGGCACTCCGAGGGTTAAAACAAAACTGTCAACACTTCGCTTACCTTTATTTTGCATGAGGACAAACCCTGCTGGGGTGAGTTGTAAGCATCACATGATTAGCACTGATTATCATACTGAAAATTTCATGATGCATTCCTTGTATATAAATGGCATGGCTTGCTGTCTAATCCCTGAAGAAACTTTGAGACATTTGTTTTTGAGTCTGAAATGCAGGATGCTGTTTGTGGGGATGAAAATATGCATGCACATATTATTTGATTAACAATGAAGTTTCTACATGAAAATGTTGAACAGTGAATCTGCTCTGTTCTTTTTAGTCTCATGATGATCTGAATGGAAACCATCTCAAGAGATGCTGTTTTCAGAGTTTGACAAATTACATGCATCCAAAACACCCATGCTGACAATATTTTCTGCAAAATGAATTATGCACCAGAGTTCTCAAGTTCACTCTATACACTTATCACAATGTTGCATGAAGCTAATTTCCCCTCCCACCAATCCAGTGTGTGTGGGTTCACAAAGCATTTCTCATCACATAAGTATATTTCCCTTTCAATTCCATGCAAGCAGATGATATGTGTTTGCTTTCCCTGTCAGTCAGTCAGTCCCTGTGATACACACTACATCTCCAGCTTTTTCATAAGCTTGGAACAAGGTGTTTAAAACCCTCACATGGAGAGGGTTTGAAAATCATTCATCCCCGACTCCATAAGATTGTTAAACAAGGCCAGACCGAACGTCTAAAAAGGGCAAAACTCATTCTTTTTAATATAAGTAAACAACAACTAGTGCAGAGGGAGGGGGAGGGATGGGGTGGGGTGGGGGGTTGTCAGAGGAAAGGCTGGGGAAGGAGCAATGGAGATACAACAGCCCAAGAAATGAGCCATGAAGATTGGATTCTTTACGTTTGTAAATAGTCACACTGTTTTCACTGTTTCCATTCAAAAAGTCTTAATTTTTTAACAACTTTATGTATGTACATATTTTTGTCATAACACTTGTGTCTTATACATGTATGTGCTGGACAAGACAAATTCCTGAAAAGGTGATGAATAAAGTATCAGAATCAGTATCAGGCTAACCTCGGATGGTCCAGGCACTTGTGTAAACATACCATTTTTCTAGAAATAGTGTCCTTTTTTAATTTTAAAAAATAAAAAAGTTTGCTCTTGAAAGTTGCAGCTGTTATTCTCAATATAGCCTATTTTCATTTGAGCAGAGACAGTGGTATTCTTGTCAGAAATCTTACCTTTTTTTGTGTGTTGCCAACCTTATTATCATGTTGTCCTTTAGCTTCAGTGGTGCTGTACATGGTAGCATGATGTGATTGAATGATTTTCAATTGCCTTTTGGCACTACAGTTGATCATTCTTGGCATAAAAACATTTCTATATTAATTCAAATGCCACAAAAGAGTCGAATATCAAGTAAGTGTACACTAGTAATCGAGATGAATATAACATTAAATGCACAGATGATATTTGCTGCAGTGATATTCTATATCTTCTTGCTATTTACCATCTTAATGAGATAACTGTATAACATTTCTTAGACCTATATCTTTTCGCATGCATTCTCACATGTCTAGTGTTTGCTCCTGTTCTTTCATCAGTGTCACCTTGTACTTTTGAAATTTGTCATATGTGACCAGCCACGACAAAACCAGTGCTAAGTCGCGCGGCACTATTTTGCGCTACGACTGAAAAAAGGCAGGGAGGGTCACTCTGGGTGATTTTCACTTTTTGATGAAAATAGATTCTACATGGTTCAAACTATCATGCCAGTAAAGGAAACATTTTGAAGAATAATATTTTGATGGTAAAATAAAGACTTTTGTGTTATGTATTGTTTCAAAAGCTCCCTGTAATTAGCATTAATTGCCTCATTTTAGCTGCAATAAACACATTTAAACCCTTGCAGAACCCCTTCATGTTATATACCGTTAGAAAGGCCGCTCTCTCGGAGTTCCCGCTCTGTGGATGTCGAAGAAAAATAAGGTCAGCTATTTTTGGAAACGGAGTTTGAAATACCGTTGCTAAGGTGTTTAATGTCTGAAGAGAGTAAATCTTCTGAGACCGTTTTTTCAAAATGACCACTGCTTCAGTACCCAACTTGAAATGCCTGTAACTCCTATTCTAATTAACTCACATTGTTCATTCTTATATTTTGGCGTGGCTGGTCACATATCTTCTATTGT
Organism: Theodoxus fluviatilis; assembly: GCA_034096865.1. Lineage (NCBI taxonomy): Eukaryota > Metazoa > Mollusca > Gastropoda > Cycloneritida > Neritidae > Theodoxus > Theodoxus fluviatilis. The sequence goes on from JAWQFJ010002578.1 coordinate 114,856, forward strand.
TTTGGAGTAAGAATAACTTTAACATTAGTCATTTATGAGAAATTATAACTGCTTTCACTATCATTTCACCTCTCTCACTAGATGTTTGTCATCAGCTTCATTTATTGGTGATATTTTCAGTTTGCACATTCAAGGTGTCAAGTTTTTTAAATTGTTGGTTGATTTGCTAGTCTTACCTTCATTTTGTGTGGAGGCAATATTTTTTTGGCAAAGGGATGCAGTATAGGAATGAGCAATGAGGGTAGGGAGATGGTGTGATGGGGGTGTGATGTTTGAGGTTGGGAGAGGAGGGGTAGAGAGTGAGGTGGGATGGTGGGAGAGGTTTTCATAGAAGTGGCATGTGACTTATAAAATAAAAGATACTGTATCTGCCTGAGCACCTTACACTACTGCAAGAGCCCAGATCTTCACCACTTGAGAGAGCTTTCACGCACAAGCCAAGGAGATTATGAATGCTCAAGGAAAATGATGCTCTCATGCATTTTCAATAAAGCAGTTTTAAACAGCATTCTTTTGTGTCTGAATGTGTTTGTGTGTTTTCGGGTCTTGTTGATGACTTAGTCATCGAATGTGTTGAGGGTAGTTTTGTTGTAGAGGGTTGATGACAATGGCGACAGCATGCCTTGCTAGTGTGGAATAATATTGCAACTATAATCATGTTTAAAAAATCAAGACCAAAATGTGATGATTGTAATGGTTTCATTCTGATCCATCTGATTATTGGGATCACTTATTAAGCACACTCACACACACACTCACACACACACACTCACACACACACACTCACACACACTCACACTCACACACACACTCACACACACACACACATACTCACACACACACACTCACACACACACACACACACTCACACACACACACACACACACACACTCTCACACACACACACACACACACACACAGGCATAAATGCACAAAACAAATCATATTTGTCCAACACAAAGGATTCCATTTGTGTGTGTGTGTGTGTGTTCTTTAACTGAAATGCAGGAATGCACAAAATGTTCAGTGTTTGGTTACTCAAGGAATTGCTGGGCTGTCAATTTTTTTAGTTTACTTCTTGCAGTTCCGTTGCCCTACCCTAGAACCCAGTACTGTTACTGGATCTGTTCATTTGCCCAACGAGGTCTATGGTCTATTCATGAAACCAACGCCTGGAAGGATCTATACTTTTGCACAGAGTATTATCAGGAAGTGCTGCTGATTGCTGCATTTTTTGCACTAGATAATAATGCCCACAACCCTGTCATTCTGAAAACGTTCAAATCGGCCCCATATGAATGCATGTGTTGTGATGACGATGTGACTGCTATCTCGATCATCAGTGTCACAATGTCATTAACGTTGTCTTGGTCGTTGAGATCAAGGTGATGATGATGACAATGACGTTGATGATGATAAATGCTCCTTTGTGGCCTCTTTGGCGGAGCTACTGGAGCAGGCCCTGGCGGAGCTACTGAAGCAGGCCCTGGCTGAGCTACTGGAGCAGGCCCTGGCGGAGCTACTGAAGCAGGCCCTGGTGGAGCTACTGGAGCAGTCCCCGACAGTCCAGCAGCCAGGGTATCCAGCTGATAAGGGGCATCATGGAGCTACTGGAGCAGGCCCCGAAAGTCCAGCAGCCAGGGTATCCAGCTGATAAGGGGCATCAAGCAGCTCCATACATATTCCAAATACAATTTCATAACAGAAATCCTGAAAAACTTTCAAAGATGGGCCACACTAGTGGACTCGTCCGAGGAGAGGGATATAGGAAAGACAGCCAAGCTGGCGGGCCACACAAGCTAGTAGGCCACAGCATCTGATTGGCAAGCGATCTTGGTGGATTGACCCGCAGTACATTCGCAGTGGTTTAGACACAGAATGACAAAAGAATCTGAATGTTCGAAAAAAGCAGCCAATCAGATGTGGTGACCCACCAGCTTGTGTGGCCCGCTAGCTTGACTGTCTTTCTCACACCCCTGTCCTCGGAAGAATCCACTAGTGTGGCTCCTCTCTGGAAGCTTTTCCGGAATCCTTGCATGCTTTCTGCACTCTTACTGCAATGGTTCTTCAGGGGCCAATATCTCAGATTTCATGGAGATGTGTGCATGATCCTTATTTGACTTGTGGTATTCTTAGTCTGTCTTATTAATCTGTATTGTAACTCTCGTGATTGGAGTTGTGTTCAGGCGCCTAATAGGCTGACTGCGACTTAGCTCTGCAAATTTTGGATTTTTTGCAAAGGAAAAAGTAGGTCTCTTGGCTTGTTTGCCTACCAGTTGTGACAATAAGGACCTCTTTTTTCCATTGATGTGAACATTTTTGCGATCTGACGTTGGATTTTTTTTTCATATATTGACCTTCCCTGTCTGGACCTGAATGTGACTAGGCCTTGCGTTGGAAAAGTGAATACTGCTCACCTGGGCTCAGGACTCGGTGCTTTCAACTGATTTTGCAAGTACCTCAAAGTGAAGCTGTCCACATAGACAAAGTATGGATTCCTCTGTGGTAAGTAAGTCTATCTACTTCATGTAAAGACACTCAGGTAAGCCACTTTTCCGGCCAAATCGAAATGTGTGTATTCTGTGCAGGAACCCATGCCCCTCAGACATTCCCACCAGTCTCTGTCCACTGAGACGATGACAAAAAATGAAAAAAGAACCAACAAAATTTCGGACTCCAATACTCAACATTTCGGGTTGAAGTACAGAAGATCCGATCTCCTGGCTTTAAACCACTCCATACAGCCACTGCCACCTAAACTGTCAGCTCACATTAAGCAGCTGGGCATCGCTGCCTTGAAGAGGAGACGTGGCCGTAGAAGAGGAAGAAGGAAAAGACGAAGTATTCAGGTTGATGGAGGAGGGGGAGGAGGAGGATAAGGAGGAGGAATGGGAGGAGGAGGAGGAGAAATGGAAGGAGGAGGAGGAGGAGGAGGAGGGGGAATGGGAGGAGGAGGAGGAGGAGGACTAGGAGAAGGAGGAGGAGGAGGAATGGGAGGAGGAGGAGGAATGGGAGGAGGAGGAGGAGGAATGGGAGGAGGAGGAGGAATGGGAGGAGGAGGAGGAGGAGGAGGAGAAGGAGTGGGAGGAGGAGGAGGAATGGGAGGAGGAGGAAGAGGAGGAGGAGGAGGAGGAATGGGAGGAGGAGGAGGAGGAATGGGAGGAGGAGGAGGAGGAAGAGGAAGAGGAGTGGGAGGAAGAGGAGGAGTAGAAAGAAAGATGTCAAGGGGCCCATTGATCAAAGGGTAATGTGTAAAGCGGTTTGAGACCCAGACATTGATAATGAGTCGCTGTATAAAAAGCACATTTTTACCTCTACCTATACTTTCATACAGTATTGATTTCGTTGTGGATGGTCACAAATACAAGGAAAACAATGGACAGATAGACGGACGGACGGATGGACAGACAGAAAGACAGACAGGCAGAGAAGGAGATAGAGAGGAGGAGGAGGAGGGGGTGGGGTGGGGAATGGGGGTGGGGGGTGGGGGTGCGCAGGCAAAGAGACAGTAGAGACTAAGAGAGAGAGAGACTACTATTTAGCTCGCTAAAAATAGAAGAAGTAAACTCAACATGTCTTAATGGATAATCTTAAGCACCGTTATTGTAAAAACCTTAAAAACAACAAACTAAAGAATCAGCTTGTTTTGAATAAATTTATTCAAGTCTGTGAAGTGTACTTTTCCCAGTGTGCATACTTGCAGTTTGCAACGAACAAGATGCGAAAATGCCACGTTTTCACATAAAAAGAAAGCTTTTGGAAACATAAGCTTAAAAAAATAATGTGTTGAACTTTCAATTCAACGCGACAGACAGATAACGCTTACAGAAAGCAACCGTTATATAATGAGCAAGAAGCTTGAGCATCGTAGAAACAAACTTGAAATTAACAAAGCTCAGTTTGTATATGCAAAGCAATAATTAAAAAAACAGCAAATGACGTACCGATACCTTATGCATGACGTGCGCATTTGTTTTTTACAACAGCATTTAAACTTTTCCGTCATTGTAAAAAAATGTGGATCACCTGACTACAGCGCAAAGGAACAAAGTTTCCAGTTTTAAACGGTACAGTTTGATAACGCATGTTTTGGCTGAATTTTTAAGGCACGGACAATTCTGAAAATGATTATTTGGTTGTTTGTAGACAAGTGAGTTTCCAAGTATACAAGCGGGCTTAGTCTAGTCGTGATAGAATCGAAGTCAATTGAAAGTCTGATAGTGATGTCAGTCGCTGACACGCGAGACCCTGCCACTTTGCAGACAGTGTTTACCCACCACCTTTTCACTGGACGAGCAAGGTTTCAAACAAAGCTGACGAGGCATATACACGTTTCGCCTTGCAGTTGTTTGGTCTGACCCAGATTGGCCTGCTGGGGCCTGAAGGAACAAAAGACGCCACGCGTCAACGGTGCGTGCTTGCGTAGGCAGGCGTGCTCGTTCGCGTCCTGCGACTGAATGCTCATATTGATCACAGATCGCGATTCGACGTTGGGACAAACTACACTTGTTTAAGTCGGAAGCTCCAAGCATGCACCCAGTGAGCTCGAAACCATTTAAACCTGTTCAGTTCAAGAGTGTTGTTTTCTGAGTTGACACATGCTGAAAGCCGTAGGAGAGATACAGTGAGAGGCAGAGGCTGCGAGTAATGAAGAATAATGTGCTGATTTGTCTTGCACCAGTTTCCACGTAGATCGATGTAAGGAGCGTTGAAAACTGCGCCCCAAGGCGAGTACAAACGGATGACTTGTCACCTGCGTTTACTCGTTGTCCAGCATCTTCGTTTGCTCCCCCGTGTAGGCGGGCATGAAGCTTTTGGAGTTGGCCTGAAAGAGAAGACGTCGAAATCAGTCACCAGCATACTCACATCGGCTCGGCACCATGGCAGGAGACTAGAAGCTTTGGAAAGATGCTTTATCGTTGTTTAGAAGGAGGAAAGAGCGTTCGGCAGTGGAAATCAAATGGAATGTGTGTGTGTGTGTGTGTGTGTGTGTGTGTGTGTGTGTGTGTGTGTGTGTGCGTGCGTGCGTGCGTGCACGCGTACTGGCATGTGTGCGTGAGAGAGTGAGAGACAGACAGACAGACAGACAGACAGACAGACAGACAGACAGAGTGACATACAGAGTGACATACAGACAGACAGACA
>JAWQFJ010002578.1:125000-135000 GCA_034096865.1 Theodoxus fluviatilis
ATCTCGAATATTGCATCCTAAAACACCCCTAACTTAGTCTTTTGTCTTTAACCATTTGAGGATAACAGCAAACACTCTGAAGGAGTTGCCCCATTCATTTACTACCTAATACTGAGCAAAACAATCAAAGCGTTCTCGCTTTGACTAATATTGATTTGATAGAAACATTTTGGAGCATTTTAAACTTCAGAGCGAATTCTTCCTCAACGCGTAAACGTTAGTGTAGAGAGTGAAAATGGCGCCCATTCACATAGGTTGCTATGGTTGAAACCTTGCCGCAAGCATTACTCAGTGAAGAGAACAGGAAGCTCAAAACAGTTTTCAGTAAGATGAGAACATATTACAGTCCCAATAGCTCAGAGCATGACGTGTTGCGTGTCTACCATGTGCTCAGTACCTGACGGGCAACCACAACAAAGATGTGTAACCTATAATCTTTGACCACAACGACTGAAGACCGGACTCGATTGAGCAGTATCCAGACTGGAGGGAACCGGTCATATCCAGTTCGAATGCGGCAAAGCCCTTCCCTTATCCCCCAACTCCCTTCACCCCCATCCGCAACGTGCACCTGAATTCAGCCAAGCCATGCAAATATCAGATCATCAGCAATGGATAATCAGTCTGCCCATGAGCAGATCCACATTCTATGAAACGTTGCAACGACTTATGGAGACAGAAGAGAACAAACTCTATAAACAGTTAGAGGATGTCGCTGCACAGATTCTTACAGTTTGACACACCAATGCTGAAGATTGCCAATACTGCAAAACCTAGAATGTCGCAGATCGGTGTCTTATAATCTCACACAACGTTGACGTAGACTGACGGTATTGCATAAGCTAGACAGTCACAGAGCAGTTTTTCATTATCTGACACAGCAATGATGACCATTGGCAGTACTGCACACGCCTGAAGAGAAGCTGTTTCATTAGAAACTTGTGCCAGACTTGTGCCAGGACGATGAACCCGAGGAACGTTCAACGTGCAAAGAGGAGATGCCGGAACTCATTTGCTGGCGACACGCGCCTTTGCTTCGTGGCCAACGTTTATGTCTTGGGTTGCGGAAATTTATTTGTGGGCTGCCAGGATTTGCCTGAGAAAGCTCCTACGATCAGCCAACAACTACCACAGACACTTAGTACCATCTTATTCTTCTTCCATCGTTGATCGTTCGGTTACTTTCGTTCTTGCCTGAGTTGCCAGGAAAGACTTATTGCTTCTCATATTCTCCATGCCTCCTTTGCATGTAAGCAGGGTTAACGGTTGTTAGAGACATACACTTCTAAAAGGTTCTACTGTACGTGGTTCCTCTTGCCTACATGCCACTTTCTCTGTCCGCTGGGAATGTGATGAAAATAACTTCATAACTACGGTAAAAGTTTATAAGTAATTACAACTTTAAGAAACTATTATAGTTTTTCAGACTGCACTAATGTCATTTGAAATATACAGAAGGATTCATCCTTGCCATACAATATACACGAATCGTCTTACCTGCCATTTTAATAACTCGTACGTGGGTGGCAGTGCAGGATATAGAACAGAGCCTATTTCCATGAAGCTCAGAGACAAAAAATACTGAAAGCCGCACTGTAAGCCATGCCAAAAATACACGCCGACACAGCAAATTGCCTGGGCCTCTATTCAAGGTTGTTCTCCCCACCCCCACCCCCCTTCATAATGTTGTGCAGCATTTGGCTGCCTAACCGCACAGCCTGGGCATACCATATGCAGGCTCGTGACCAAAAAAGTCCAAGAAATTAGTTTCCTGACGAAGATACAGAAGCATTTGCCGCAGTCGTCTTAGTTCACACTTGAAAGTTAAAAGAAAACTTGTATATGAAATTCAACTCCATCAATATCATGGTCTCGGGTAGTTAGGACTCCTTCCTGATCATCGCGAAAAGTGATATATTCACCAAAAGTGTTATTGCATGAAATGTTCGACAAAATTGTCTACAACTGGACCCCGGTTACTTTCTTTTCCTTGAAAAAGTTCCCGCGGCATTCCAAATGTCACCATGGTATGTTCTATCAAGTGAAGAACTGCTGTGATGTATGTACCAACAGTTATTTCGTCTATCGGCAACCTCTTCACCGACTCTCGCGCCAGGACGCAGCCACGTTCTCTTGGACATCCGCCTTGCCAATTGATGATTGGCCGTTTCTTATACGTCTTTCAATGCTAGCCTCGCTCTCTGCTTGCCCTCGAGAAACGTACCTAGCGTAGGCAACGCGCCTCAGATTTGGAGCACTGCAATGGTGTCGATCATCTTTTGTCTGCACGCTCTCACTAGAGAGAGACCATCTGCTCACCTGCAGTGCCAACCGCCTGGCAACAACCATCATAGGTGATACAGGGATAGTCGTTTCTTTCCTAGGTGCTGAGAAGAGAAGTTTGGTCATCTTCCTGCCCGTGGACACAACGCTGGGATCCGTGATGCATCATTATATGACACAGCAACAGGAAGAGCGTTTCGAAAACTAAGGTTGATTTTACGAGTGGGTTCGGCAATGTAGAGCACTAGATATTTTCCCCTTGCAATTAAAGTATTCGATATTTCGATCGATAATCTGCATATCCACCCTGCACGTTTAGGACGTATTATTAACACTGGCATCATCTACATAAATAACTCGTTTGCAGTTGCCAGCTATGACTCATATGCAACGTTCTGTTACTGTGACAAAAGGCAATACAAATTCGACTTTTTCCTATATAATTTGGTAGTTATTCTCAAACGTAAGCCGACAGTGTATCACGAGGTACATGTACATATGCTGTTTCAGGAATGACAACAAAAGCACAAACATCAACAGAACTGTTCTTTGTAGTGCGGAGAGAGAGAGAGAGAGAGAGAGAGAGAGAGAGAGAGAGAGAGAGAGAGAACGTAATAGAGGAAAGAGAGAGAAAGAGAGAGAGAAAGAGAGAGAGAGAGAGAGAGAGAGAGAGAGATTACAGTAATTCTCTCTGTAACAGACCCACGAGTTAATGAAGTTTTGAAGAAGAGTAGTAGCATGTATGAACAATGCAAAATCATGTAAACTTATTCGATGAACGGTGCACATCGAATGCAAAAACTTTTATGGAACTTTTACTTTGTCAGTGAGTTAATTACAGGAAGTTCTGTTCAAAAGACATGAATGCATGCAAACTTCACGCCTTTTTAGATATTCTTCTAATGTAGATATCGGATAGATACTAGCAAAGAAAGTGAAAAGATTTTAAATAAATTTTGAAAACTTTGACTGCATCGTTTCAACGTTTTGAAAATAACACAAAATATATCTGCCAAAATTAAGTTTAAAACTGATCACGTTTAGGATTTTTTACCAAAGGGTCTGGAAGGAAACTTTGTATTCAGTTCTGCTGATCTTCCACATTGCTAGATTTCGCACACATTGTACATGAAAATGCAAATAAAAAGGCACGTTCTGAGGCAACCCAGAAAAAAACAACAGAGCGATCTGAGATCATGCATATCAATCGGGCTTACAATTCGTGCTGGATGACCAAAGGAAATCAGACGTGTAAATCATGCTGCTACGGAGGACAGTTCATGCATGGCTTGGAGATCGTGCCAAGCTTTGGAAATCACGCTGGGCGTGCAAATCGTGCCAAGCATGGAAATCACGCTGGGCGTGCAAATCGTGCCAAGCATGGAAATCACGCTGGGCGTGCAAATCGTGCCGAGCGTGCAGTTCGTGCGGGACAAAGTTGTCATGCAATGCGTGCGAGGCGCCTGGGAAACTTACTTGCACAGTGCCACACCGTCCATGAGGTAGTGGTGCAGGTCGGTCTGGGAGGAGCTGGGCTATAAAGGAAGGGAGGACTTGCTCTGAGGTCAGGGAGGGCAAAATAACACTCCAGGGTGATGGGACACTCTACACATTATGCATGGGGTGCGGGCTAGGGTGATGAGATACTGAGACTCGTCGTAGTCTACTCTAGTAAGTTATGTGGTGGTACACATGTAATTATTGTTGAAGTTGCACGCACGCAATCACACACACACACACACACACACACACACACACACACACACACACACACACACACACACACACACACACATGAGTGTCAACAAATTCGTTTTGTAATTACGATACAATTTCTCTGCATGCTCTTTCACATCGATTTCAGCTGAACTGTGGAAGAAAGAATGACATCCACGTCTTAATGTAATATGTTGCCTAAGTTTTCAACACATTTAATCAATCCTCCCCTGTGGGATGGGGTATGGTTTTCCTGGGGCTGGCAAGTACACTACTTCAGTCTTTTTTGCCGAAGTTGAGGCAGCACCAGATAACTTGTCAACACTGTGCTGCATGTCAGCCTTGAGCCAGCATTGAGGACACATTTATCGACTAATAGCAGGTCTCTGATGATGGCTGACTTTACCTTGGTGTTTGCTTGCAGCATCTTTGATTGAACAGTGTCCCATCTGTGCGGTATCTGATGTAGATTTCTACATTGCTGTTTCTAAAGGCATCAATCAGCACGGCCGAGAACATGACACTGAACAATGCTGGTGCAAGGACACACCTCTGTCACTCCATTAGTGAGTGAGAACATGACACTGAACAATGCTGGTGCAAGGACACACCTCTGTGTCACTCCATTAGTGAGTGAGAACATGACACTGAACAATGCTGGTGCAAGGACACACCTCTGTCACTCCATTAGTGAGTGAGAACATGACACTGAACACTGCTGGTGCAAGGACACACCTCTGTCACTCCATTAGTGAGTGAGAACATGACACTGAACACTGCTGGTGCAAGGACACACCTCTGTCACTCCATTAGTGAGTGAGAACATGACACTGAACACTGCTGGTGCAAGGACACACCTCTGTCACTCCATTAGTGAGTGAGAACATGACACTGAACAATGCTGGTGCAAGGACACACCTCTGTGTCACTCCATTAGTGAGTGAGAACATGACACTGAACAATGCTGGTGCAAGGACACACCTCTATGTCACTCCATTAGTGAGTGAGAACATGACACTGAACAATGCTGGTGCAAGGACACACCTCTATGTCACTCCATTAGTGAGTGAGAACATGACACTGAACAATGCTGGTGCAAGGACACACCTCTATGTCACTCCATTAGTGAGTGAGAACATGACACTGAACACTGCTGGTGCAAGGACACACCTCTATGTCACTCCATTAGTGAGTGAGAACATGACACTGAACACTGCTGGTGCAAGGACACACCTCTATGTCACTCCATTAGTGAGTGAGAACATGACACTGAACAATGCTGGTGCAAGGACACACCTCTATGTCACTCCATTAGTGAGTGTGAACATGACACTGAACAATGCTGGTGCAAGGACACACCTCTATGTCACTCCATTAGTGAGTGAGAACATGACACTGAACACTGCTGGTGCAAGGACACACCTCTATGTCACTCCATTAGTGAGTGAGAACATGACACTGAACACTGCTGGTGCAAGGACACACCTCTATGTCACTCCATTAGTGAGTGAGAACATGACACTGAACAATGCTGGTGCAAGGACACACCTATGTCACTCCATTAGTGAGTGAGAACATGACACTGAACACTGCTGGTGCAAGGACACACCTCTGTCACTCCATTAGTGAGTGAGAACATGACACTGAACAATGCTGGTGCAAGGACACACCTCTATGTCACTCCATTAGTGAGTGAGAACATGACACTGAACAATGCTGGTGCAAGGACACACCTCTATGTCACTCCATTAGTGAGTGAGAACATGACACTGAACAATGCTGGTGCAAGGACACACCTCTGTCACTCCATTAGTGAGTGAGAACATGACACTGAACAATGCTGGTGCAAGGACACACCTATGTCACTCCATTAGTGAGTGAGAACATGACACTGAACACTGCTGGTGCAAGGACACACCTATGTCACTCCATTAGTGAGTGAGAACATGACACTGAACACTGCTGGTGCAAGGACACACCTCTGTCACTCCATTAGTGAGTGAGAACATGACACTGAACAATGCTGGTGCAAGGACACACCTCTGTCACTCCATTAGTGAGTGAGAACATGACACTGAACAATGCTGGTGCAAGGACACACCTCTATGTCACTCCATTAGTGAGTGAGAACATGACACTGAACAATGCTGGTGCAAGGACACACCTCTGTGTCACTCCATTAGTGAGTGAGAACATGACACTGAACACTGCTGGTGCAAGGACACACCTCTGTGTCACTCCATTAGTGAGTGTGAAGGGTTGTGACACCTCACCATTGTCATGGACTCTAGCCAGCATGCAATCATGGAATTGCCGCACAATGGAGACGAGCCTGTCGGGACATTCTAACTTGACCATGATCTTCCAGGGGCCCTCTCAGCAAATGGCGTCGAAGACCTTGATTAGATCGACGTAGATGGAAAACAGGTCAACATTCTGTTCCTGACACTTCTCTTGAAGCTGTCTGACAGCAAACACCATGTAGATGATCCCACGTTCTTGTCTAAATCCACACTGGCTCTTTGGCAAAAGCTTATCACCAAGATGTGACATGAGGCGGTTGAGGAGCAGCCTAGCGAGAATTTTGTCAGCGATGGGCAGCAACGAGATGCCACGATGGTTGTCGAAGGCTTGGTGGTCCCCCTTTTGTTTACACAAGTGGATGATTGAGACATCCCTGAATTCCTGATGAATCTTCTCTTGATGCCATATGATCACGGAGGGCTGGCAGGGCTTCTCAGTTAGGGCTGTGTCACCTCGTAGATTTCAGCTGGGATGGAATCGGAGCCAGGTGCTCAGCCACTGGATAGCAGACTGATTGCTCTACGCGTCTCATCAAGGGCCGGTGTATCATCCAGGGCTCTGCTGACAGGCGCTTGTGGCGGACGGTCGATGGTCTCATCGTTTATAAATGAGGGGCAATTGTGTCCTTCATTGAAGTGTTCAGCCCACCTCTCCATAATTGTCTTCTTGTCGGTGAGCAGCGTATTCCCGTCTGCGCTGAGAAGAGGGGATGAGCCTGATGTGCTGGAGCCACCCACTTCCTTCAGTCCGGCCAGAGACACTATATATATATTACTATAGTATCTCTGGTCCGGCATAGAGATTTTTCATGTCATGCCTGTCCGCCGAGCTTTGTCTCTCGTCGACTTTGCTGCTTAGCCGCGAATTCTGCATCTACCGCAGTATTTGTTGGACAGTCCTGCGTATGTTGCAGAAGGCATTTTTTAAATAGGCGGACTTAGGGTCACTACGAGAGGCCTGATGAGCGCCGTGTTTCCCCCCAGCAGTTTATTGATCTCAACACAGTTATCATCAAACCACTCTTTGTGACGTCTGGCGGAGGGCTCCAAGATCTCTGTGGCGGTGTTGCACACCAGCATACGTAGGGTTGCCCAGGATGTTTCAATATCCCAGCATGTTTCCACATCCCAGCATGTTTACACACACATGCACACACACACACACACACACACACACACACACACACGCACGCACGCACGCACACGCACACACACACACACACACACATTCACACACACACGCACACAGACGCACACACACACACACACACACACACGCACACACTTACAGATACACAAGTGCTCACACACACGGAGAGAGAGAGAGAGAGAGAGAGAGAGAGAGAGAGAAGAGACAGAGAGAAAGAGAGAGAAAACCAGAGAGAAAGAGAGACAGAAAGAAAGAGAAGAGAGACAGAAAGAAAGAGAAGAGAGACAGAGAAAGAAAGAGAAGAGAGACAGACAGAGAAAGAGAGAAGAGAGGCAGAGAAAGAAAGAGAAGAGCAACAGAGAGAGATAAAGCAAGCATGAACCCCCAAATCCTATCAAACAAAATGATAGTCACGCGCGCTCTCTCATACATGTATTTCAGCTGAGCTCTTAATGATTTTGTACCAAGGTATAGTCAGTTTGAATAACAAGATATTCCTAGCACGTGATGTGAGATTCGGACATAAAGGAATATAAGAAAATTGACATTACGATTTTCCTGGGATCAATTTATCGTAGGACGTGCTCTACGCGTTATTGTGTCACCTGGACATCTGAGCTTTGGGAACAGAAGTGATAAACAAAACGTCCACGAGTTGTGACTTGCAAGTTTCCTGAAAACGATGCAGAAGTCACCCAAAGCTACACAGAAAGCACGGACTGGGACATGCACACAAGGATAACTATGTAAATAGAATAGAAAAGCTAATGAACTGAAGGAGTTAAAGACGACAATTCTTCCCCCACCCCCGAAGTGTCAGACTCACTAAACTGTACAAAAATGGTTTCGAAAAGGAACTGGCACACTTTTGAAATATATGAAAATATTTCAACATTCAGTGCTAAATAATAGGTAGGCCAGTATACTCATGCAATCAGCCTCATACGTTTTGACAATTATGATTCAAACATACGTACGTTCGTGAACAGGCTTTGACACACGTTCACGACCAATAATTGAGATGCGTCTGCAAGTCGGCGGAAAGAACTCGTGAGAATCATGTGGCTCTCTTACTTTTCCCAAGCTGTCGGTTCCTAACATTCGGTCTATCCAAATATTCCCATAGAGTTCGCTAGCCTCTGCAGTGGAACTGCTCAGACTACCCAAAATGAGAAAGACTTCCGCAGGCGGATGCCAGGTGAGTCCATTGTTTTCCAGAGGGGATATTTTCTTTTATGCACTTCATAATTACCATATAATATAAAAGTATTATTTCATAGAGCACAAATACAAACACACACACACACACACACACGCACACACACACACACACACACACACACACACACACACTCACATACACACACACACATACACACATACACAAATACACACACATACACACGCACGCACACACATGCGCGCGCGCTCGCACACACATACACAACTATACTCATACACACACACCCCCCCCCTCCCACCGCACACACACACATACACACATACACACGCACGCACGCACACACACACACGCATACGTACACACACACATAAACATACACACACACACACGCACACAAACACACACACACACACACACACGCACACACACACACACACACACAAACGCACATACACATAAACACACACACACACACACACACAAACACACACACACACACACACACGCACAAATACACACAGACGACACACACAATCACACACACACACATACACACAAACACCTATATCCACACACACATATGCACACACACACATATGCACACACACATATGCACACACACACATACACACACACATATGCACACATACACTTATGCACACACACATATGCGCACACACACATATGCACACAATTATGCACACACATATGCACACACATATGCACACACACATATGCGCACACACACACATATGCGCACACACACACATATGCGCACACACACACATATGCACACACACACACCCACACACACACACACACACACACACACACACACACACACACACACACATGGCAATGAGACACATCGACATGAAAGCTGACTTACACATTTGGGGTGATCTCCTTCCAATACTTCATTCAGCACACACACACACACACACACATGGCAATGAGACACATCGACATGAAAGCTGACTTACACATTTGGGGTGATCTCCTTCCAATACTTCATTCAGCACACACGCACACACATGGCAATGAGACACATCGTCATGAAAGCTGACTTACACATTTGGGATGATCTCCTTCCAATACTTCATTCAGCCATTTGAAGACGGCGGCAGGTGTTCCCAGTTGCTCCTCTTGATCATACCTCTGAAAGGTCAAGGTCAACTTGAGGTCACAGCAACACGCGCAGTAAACACGGGGAAAAAAAGTTTGTGGTCGTGATATAACACGTTACCTTTGCAGGGTTTAAAAAAATCATTTACTCCTACGCTTGGATGTTCTTGCATCGTTTTACAAAAGGCCTGGTGTGTCCCGACTGTTTATTATCGAACCTTTGCTCTCTCTCCCTCTGGA
>JAWQFJ010002578.1:140000-155986 GCA_034096865.1 Theodoxus fluviatilis
CGCTGATTCTTTTTTTTTTTCTCTCATTGGTTTCATCTGCTCCGAAAGGTAAGCGGCTATGCCAAGAACCCCAACATCTAAATCAGAGTTAGACCTTTCGTTTGATTAAGCGCTTTTTAAGTTATGTTAGCGAGGAAGTAACCGCGTTACGTGACTCAAGCCCGGATGACGTCGACGTTACCTCAACAAAATTGAGGTCGATCGGGCGGGCTCGATCAAACCACTTGACGAAGGACAGACTTGATCGAATTGATAAACCATTCGACAACGCGTGCCACGGATATATTAATATGTTGGTCCTCGGAACATCGGCGCAACACTTGGAAGGGTTCAAATTTTAGGTATTCTGGAAGCTGCGAGTCTTTCGTAGCAGGACTCTTTGCAGATGTTCTGCTTCACTTCTCGCGGGTTTATTTCTCGAAGGTCAGGACCGAAAATTCACGATCTGTAAATCAGTTTTTTTCATCCTCTTCGTCTGGCTTCGGTCACCCTTTGCACGATCGGACTTTGATTGGTTTTCACTGATGGTACACGGTAGTAGGAGCATTTGACTCCTCTTTATGTCTTTTTGTTGGTTGTTTAAACAATCTTTCACGCAACAAGAAGTCGACATGGTTGCACGTCTCCAGTAGCACAGCTTAGCAGACAGCGCTTGCCTCCTGCCAACATAGCCGACGCATGTGGCTTCTACAAATAACTCCGGAAGGACGACAACGCGTCTCCAGCCATTGGTGAAACTGGTTACCGGTAAGCTGAGAGTTCAAAAGGTCCTCATCACTCGCTCGCATGCTCAATAGAGTCGTGGCGGCTACGTGTGATACGGAGTAATTGGGGCAGCTCATTCGGTCCGCTGACAATAGGGGTATCCTTTGCAGTTATCACCATGTGGGAGGTTTTGTTAGCTACTTCTTTCAAGTTCAGCGGAAGCAAAGTCACGAAGGTGTCACCCACATTGTCACTTCGAAACTTTCCATTCCGTTTTGCAATAGTTGCAAAAGAGATGCAAATACGCGCATAGTTATTGGTGCGTGAACAATAAACGTGGGAACTGGTTGATACCTTTTTATTCAAAACTGAAGTACATTAATTGGCTTTGGCTTAGTTCTGAATTCTCTATGCACGGTTTGACCAAAAGAGAAAACGAACTGAATCAGACAAGTTAAAGCGACTCGGACTATTTTTTAAAGAAAAAATGTTCATTCGTTCTCTCAAAATAAAGTTACATATATGTTGTGCACATTGCATCTATAGATACGTTTTCACGATGTAATGAAATTTCTGGAATTATCTGTCTGAATCACGTGCACTGTTTGGTGTAATTACTGTACGCAGTAATGAGTTTATTGACTGACGGCACTAGGAACCACAGTGTGTCCAATCAATCACTGCTTTTGCTGGACTTCGTTCGTTCATGCTTTTGAGCATGCGCGGTATGTTCGTTCGTTTGTTCATTCATTTGCTCTGTCCTTCGCTCATAAGTGGACTGTTTCTTCTGCTACATCGTCGATTGGTGTCAGATCTCGCTGGCAAATGCCGGCATAACGACCGTAAGTCTTCCTTCTGATGCTTGGCATTCCACGCACGAAGCCAATAACCGTCAGTTTCCCAGTACTTATTCTTGAAGCGGGTATTCACTGTTCGCTCCGTGGTAGAATGCCATGCACACGATGAGGTCTTGCACACTCAGGTCGTGTACCTGACTCAGATCCTAGGCATGGACTTCGCGCTGACTCACGAGGGAATTCGCGCCATAACAACTAGGCATCCACGCCTCCTCCCAGACTGGGAAGAGCATGGGCCACATTATTTCCGGGGATATTCCACACCTGCCTCCCCCCCCCCCCCCCCCCCCCCCCCCCCACCCTCGTCCCCGCCCCTTCACCTCATCCCAAACAGATTCCTTTGCAGTGCACAAAGCCGCCCAATAAAGTGCGCTATTTCTGTCGACGGTGGCCTTGCTATCAACAGCGAAGCTACCTCCAGCTGTCTGGCGTCTGGTTTCTGTCGGTTCCAAGGTTTTGCAGAGCCATGTCAGGGTGGGCTATTTTGCCCCAGACCCATGATGCTCTAGTCCTGAATCTTTAGTGGTTGAAAGGAAGCGTCTGAAAGGTCTACAATGTCGCAGCAATGACGACCTATCGTTGAGTGACCAAGATCATGATGAGAAGGGGGGTGGGGGTGGGGGGAGAGGGGGGGAGAAAGAGAGAACAAGAAAGACTGAAAGAACGAACGAAATTGTTTCTTTATTTACATAATTATATAGGCCTCGGTCCTTTTACAATTCATTAATACGAAACAAAAAACTCATAATTAACAAGGACAATTTTATCGTGGACGCGTTTGTTAGGCAAGTGGCTCGCCTCGATGGCTAGTCGAGGGTGAGCGAGACGCACCTACGGCTAATGAGAGAGAAACATAGGCAACGCCTAGCCCTCGAGATTCTCTCGATATTCTACGCCTAACAAACGCGCCCCAAGACTGCAGTCAGTCTTGTTGGGGCGCGACATATCTGAACAAGTCTCAAACGATCAGCGACGAACATTCTGCCCTGGCTGTTGCTATCGCAGCAACTGTCCGTCACTCCGCGCTGCGCTGCTGCAAGCGCGTGCGGCGTGCGTTGATTGGGGCTGCCTCTGGAATTACTGGTTGACTTGCAGGTAGCAGACCAAAGTGTTCGGGCCGGCTGTGGGAAACAGGTATCTGGCTGTTGCTACCATAACTATGTATGAGGTGGAGAAGATAGATCACTGGCGCCTTTTTGATCACCGCCACCCAGAGCCAGTCAGCACATTCTATCTTCGACACGATCTGAGGAATCTTCTCATAGGTGATCTGGAGAGGGAGAGAGAGAGAGAGAGAGAGAGAGAGAGAGAGAAAGAGAGAGTTAGAGAGAGAAAGAGAGAGAGAGAAACACACAAACGAACAAGTTTATTGATATGAGAGAGAGAGAGAGAGAGAAACACACGAACGAACAATTTTATTGATATGGTCACCTGCCCTTTTGAGGTGTTACAGTAAACAACATATGTTGACTTAACATTTAGAGGCAAATCCACATTAATGTAGCCAACACTGGTCAAGAAAGAAACTGTCGTGCTTTGCAGGCTCCAGTGTCTCTAACTGCGCCCGAAGGCTCTGTATAAATATGTACTTGTCGCTCTTATGATGTACATTTGGTTGAATGCCAACATATATTTCACCGGACTTCGACAATTTAGATATAGATGTGGATTATGTATAGCGTTCCCTTAAATCGAACAGTGTGGGTTATTAGAAAAGAAAATGCGCCTTTGTCTCCCCCTCTTCTCTACATAGAAAACATACTTTTTCTATTTCTTCTGTCACATAAACCAAATTATGGATGTACAATTCAGTGATATCCATGCGAAACTGAACGTAAATTTTATCTGAATACTCTTTTGTCTATGTCGTAGAGATATTGTTCAGTTATACATGAATCTTAAAATTGCCTGCAGAAAGTATATCTATGGCTACGTGATACTCTTTCTTCTCAGAGTTCGTAAAATCTGCTCGTCAGCATCTCTCTCATATTTGTCAACAATGATGTCTCATAACTCTTTGTTCTACCCACACATTTTCAAGGTCACAGTCTATCAAGAATTTTAGACCTGGGATGTTCAGTCTACAATTTTCAGACGTATGTAACATCCTTCTGAAAACCTTGTTCAAGAGTCTGTTCATCCTTTTGATAACTTTTAACCAGCGCTTGATACATCTGATGTGAGCATTCACATAATTATAGGGGGAATCGTCCCGTGTCTCCATATGCTATGTCATTCGGGGTGCGTCATGAAACTTTTGGGAGCATGTAAATGTACACCCTCTCCAGTTTGGCAGTCGTCCATTCCTCATAATTCAGATCCATATAAAAGTAAAGGTTGGATCAGTGCAGCAAGTAGTTGAAAGAATACACTGGGTTTTACATAGGATACCTTTATCAGGTGCGAGAGAGAGAGAGAGAGAGAGAGAGAGAGAGAGAGAAAGAGAGAGATAATGAGAGAGAGAGAGAAAATGAGAGAGAAAGAGAGAGAGCAAATGAGAAAGAATACACTGGGTTTTACATAGGATACCTTTATCAGGTGCGAGAGAGAGAGAGAGAGAGAGAGAAAGAGAGAGATAATGAGAGAGAGAGAAAATGAGAGAGAAAGAGAGAGAGCAAATGAGAAAGAGGGAGAGAGAGAAAAGAGAGAGAGAGAGAGAGAGAGAGAGAGAGGCAGAATGGCAAACATACGTTTCTACCATGAAGTGTTGGATTCTCATGTAAAAATCTATGAGAATACTGCATGCGAGATTAGAGTGGGAAAACGATTGAAGGGAGAGGACAGAATAGATAAGGAAGAAATAACTTTGTTTTCTTTACATTCGGACGGTTTGTATAGACATCTACTTTCTATCCCCATTTACATTTGTTATCCCTGTATACAGTTTATTTGCAATCAATTTTCAATCATTGGCAATAATCTTTCCATTAAATGTACATGGCTGGCTATCTATCAGATGAGCTGACGAGCTAGCCAGCCACCTTTACACTCAGCAACTAGCCAGGCTGAGGGCATTAGTAACAAAAGCAGAGTCCAACGCGGATGAGGCAGAAGCGACTGTATTATCATTGAATGGTACATGTCTTTCTTCACTGATTAATGGCAAGCAAAGGACAAAGAAGGAAAGCTGAGAATGGAAGAGAAGTTACAATCCAGAAAGGAAGATAACTCAGGACAATGACCCTGCCACTTTTCAAGAACGTCTGTCATGCCCACGTCTAGATCAGAGTGTGTCTAAATCCAAAGTCATCAACTTTTCTTTGAGCGACAAGTAAACAGAGTCACTGCAGATTAGAAAAGACTGAGTTGGACTGCAGAGTCATATAGCTTTCCGCGACTTTGCCTATGGGCACGACAAGAAGACACTGGAACTGCTATTTTCTTTGTCTGTTTCCATCTGACAAGATATGGTGTCTCGACCTCCTCTTCTTTCGCCTTTCACTCTCCATCTGTCATCTTCAGGTTTGATGTCGTGTAAGCACAGAAGCGGAGGAAATGGAAAGCTCAGGATGAAGGAACAGCGATGACGACTACGACTACAATGATGACGATGATGTTTACAACGACGACGACGATGATATGTTGATGACGAGCTGATCAAGAGTTTCTTCAAGAGCTTATCGAAAACGACAGAAACTGTGCTGCGTAATTGTGCACTTTGGAGATAGTCTCGATCTTAATTGCAGAAAAAGGAGCCACCAACACACATGCCATAAGAACTAATGTGTTAATCATTAAAAGAACACACGCATATAAGTATAAACGCACGCACGCACGCACGCTCACACACACACACACACACACACACACACACACACACACACACACGTTTAATGTATTTTAATGTACATACTAGTGGGCTTTGTCCGCTACATCCTCCACACCCGCTAAACAGGAGTATGGCAAGTGACAACAAACTGTTCTTAGGGTAAGAGAACAGAAAAGAGAGGAATAGGGAACCAGACACTAGCGGGCTTTCTCTCCCCCCCCCTTCCTCCTTCTCCTCCTCCTCCTCCTCCTCCTCCTCCTCCTCCTCCTCCTCCTCCTCCTCCTCCTCCTCCTCCTCCTCCTCCTCCTCCTCCTCCTCCTCCTCCTCCTCCTCCTTCCTCCACATCCCTCTTCCTTCTTTCTCCTTCACTCTCCTCCTCCTCCAGGCTGTCTGAATACTGACAATGGTGATATCTATGATATGGTCTCTGATCTCTCTCTCTCTCGCGCGCGCGAGAGATTATTTATTTATCAAAGATGAATTTTAGGCACTTCTGTCTATCTTACAAATTGTCCTTGCTCATAAAGAAATGAAAACATGGATAATTAAGACAAAAAATACACAGTAGCTAATCTATGTACAACAATTGGTAAGGTATATGAAGAATAATGATCAACAATGACAAAGATTTTAGTAGATGCCTTTGACAACTGTCAGCTCAGTGAGTCTTGAAGTTCAAGCAAATACGTGTCATGTGTGCAGGCGACAGCAGTGTGATCATCTGAAGAGATAATCACGTATGGCTGCTTTAAAAGACTTCATGGAAGTATTGTTCCTTAGGTGCGATGAGAGTGTATTCCATATCATAACACCTGAATATGTAATACTACCTTTGAAAATGTCTACTCTAGGTTGTGGTAGAATGAAAGTGTTTCGAGATAGTGAATGGCTTGTTTGGGGACGAATGAAGAGATCAGTAAGATACTTTGGTGCTCGTGAATGAGCAATTTTGTGCATAAGGATGCATTTATTGAGGACGAGGTGTTTTTGGAAGGGTAGTAAGCCAAGATTTTTTATCTTTTCATCCGTAGACAATGTTGAGTCGGAAATGATAAGCTTGGCAGCTCGTCTGTACAGTGATTTAATCTTGTTCAAGTGCACTGCCATGGAGCCATCCCATACAACAGATGCAAAATTAATATGAGAATTTATGTGTGCGTGAAAAACATTGCGCATGCATCGGTTGTGACAAAATGCCTCAGTTTGAAGAACAGGAAATGTTCTTAGCAATAGTTTTGCATAAGGAATTGACATGTTGTTCCCAAGTTAGTTGTTCATCAACAATTATGCCTAGCACTCTGTTTTCAGAGGCTTGCTCAATGATTTCATTTTCTAGCATAAGGTTGATGGTTAAGGGTTGTCGTTGACGTTTTTGTCTTGTAGTTAGGATCATGCACTTGGTTTTTGAGGCGTTTATGATCATTCTATTTGATGAACACCATTTTTGTAAATCATCAAGGGTAACGCTCAGGGTGCATTGAATGGAATTTATGCTTCTGTCGCTTACGCTGATAATGGTGTCATCTGCAAACATAGTACATTTGATATTTTCATTTGATATACTCAATGGTAGATCATTGATATACAAGTTGAAGAGCAATGGACCTAAAATTGAGCCTTGTGGAACCCCTGACTTTACGTATCGCCTCGAGGAATACGACCCGTTGACAAAGACACATTGGCTTCTATGCGTCAAGTATGATCGGAAGAAGGAGACTGATGTTGGATTTTTCAAGTATATCGAGAGTTTATCAAGGAGAATTTCGTAGTCAACTAGGTCAAATGGCTTTTTCAGGTCCAAGAAAATTGTACCAGACAGTTCGCGGTTGTTTATGACTGATAGCCAGTCATTCACCAGGAAGGATAAAGCAGTTTGGCAGGAGTGATAGGAACGAAAGCCGGATTGCAATTGATATAATAAGTCAAATTGTTCAAGAGAGAGAGACAGACAGACAGAGAGAGAGAGAGAGACAGACAGACAGACAGACAGACAGACAGACAGACAGACAGACAGACAGACAGACAGACAGACAGACAGACAGACAGACAGACAGACAGACAGAGAGAGACAGACAGAGAGAGAGACAGAGAGAGGTTGAGAAGTTTTGGTGCTTTCCTTCTTCCATAATTCTCTCTTTCACTTCAGACTTTCCATTTCTCTTTCCTGCCCCCCCCCCCCCCCTACCCCTCTTTCCACACACACACCCTTTCCCTTTCGGACTTGTAACCTACTCCCGTATCTCTCCTTATTGCCGACTCGCTCCTGTTGTTGCCTTCATCCCACCCACCCACCCACCTACTCCACCCCATCACCCTTCCCCACCCCTATCATCCCCGCTTCTTTTCCCTTTCCAACTTGCAACCTACGCTCACATCTCTCTATAGCCGACTCGCACATCTTCACACGAATCCATTTCCGACATCACTCTCCACACCTTTCCCCACTCCCCCCACCCCCAATCCTCTCCTCTGCCCCCTCCCTTAAAAATTCCTTGACTGGTGCACCGCAGTTTCTCATCTTTGCTGCCTGACCACAACTCTGCAGGGCTCCGGCGTCCAATGGAACCGCCACGCGCTGGTCTTTACCTGCTTTGGCCAAGTGCCAGGATGTGGAGGAAGCAGTTGTTGTGGGCAGGACTGAAGTAGACGTAGGCGGTGTGTGTGTGTCTGCGCGCGCGCGCGCGCGTGTGTATGTGTGTGTATGTGTATGTGTGTGTGTGTGTGTATGTGTGTATGCACGTGGGTATATGAGAGGTCGGATGTGGCTCAGTACTCGTTAGAAACACATGTGCAGTTTCCGGTTAAAGTTTTGCAGCAAAAGTGAGCATGGGCTTGTGGAGTTTAGCAGTGTCGACAGCAAACAAGTAGGGTAGGACGAAAAATAAGGATGCGAAAGGAAGGAGGCAGGTAGGAGCGGGGAAGGGGTGTGGAAGTGGGTGTGTGGAAGTGGGTGTGTGGAAGTGGGTGTGTGGAAGTGGGGGTGGGGGTTGACTGGTATTTCGTAGGACGAGTCAAGAATACAACGATGCATCAGACAACCAGAAAGAGTGCGTTGGATGGGAAAAGTGCTGGCAAGAGATGAGGAAGTGAGACGACTGACGTGGCAGTTCTGTACTTTGGAAAGAGCTGAGACACAACGTCAGTTACGACCGAGTTGGACCATGGACGCTATTCCGTTGTTCACGGTGGGAGGAAGTGGTTGTTAAAAAAAACCCGTGGACCTTGAGATAATTGATGGTAGTCACTGATGTAGATACACAAGAAGTAGTGGTTATAGTGGTACTACTGCCAGTGGTAAAGCTGGTGACCGTGAAGGGAAAGTGGCAGTATTATTGACAGTGGTGGAGGTAATGAGGAGGAAGGAGCGGAAGAAAAACAGGGACAGCAGGAGGAGGAGGAGATAGAGCAGCAGCAGCAGCAGCAGGGAGTAATGGCTTTCTATCGATACATGGGGTTAGGGGTGCCATGATGCTGGAGGAGGAACACAGCAGGGAGTAATGGCTTTCTACCGGATACATGGGGTTAGCGGTGCCATGATGCTGGAGGAGGAACACAGCAGGGAGTAATGGCTTTCTATCGGATACATGAGGTTAGCGGTGACATGATGCTGGAGGAGAAACAGCAGCAGCAGAGTAGCATAATGTGGGAGTTGCCTGTTGGGAGTTGTACCTGGAGTGGTGGTGGTGATGGTGATGGTGATGGTGGTGGTGGTGGTGGTGGTGGTGGTGGTGGTGATGGTGATGGTGGTGGTGGTGGTATTGGTGGTGATGGTTGTGGTAGTACCGGTGGCAGTGATTTTGGTAAAGGTGATAGTGGTGGTGGTTGATGGTGATGGTGGCGGCGGCGGCGGCGGCGGCGGTGGTGGTCGGTGGTGATGATGGTGGTGGTCGGTGGTGGTAGCGATGGTGGTCACGGTACGTGAGAGTGATGTTGCCGATGGTTGTAAAGACTTCCTTAACGATGTCGAAGTGATGGAATATATATATGCTACATAACCTGGCATTTTATGGTCACAGACGTGAATGTTGCCTCAAAATAAATGCTCGACTAGGCACCCGTCTCAGTTCCAACAGGTAAGTGGAGGGAGAAGCAGTAGCAACAGTCGAGGTGGATGCAGGTGGGTTAAGAGAATCATAACAGTCACGGACGTTGGAATGCTTTGCAGAAAAACCGGAATATACCAAACCGCTGAGACAAGAGGGGTGAACGTACTGAGAAGCTGGGGAAGGGAAAGTTAGCAGCAGGGAGACGAGGTGGGGGAGAGGATGAGAGATGGGGAGTAGAAGCGCAGGGAAGCAAGGGAGGGGGTGAGTGAGAGGGGATAGTCGGAAGGGGAGGTGGGTGGGGGGAAGAGGGAGGCAGGCGAAGAAGTTGCAGGTTCACGGGAAGAAGTTACTGATGCAGACCTCCCTGCTGGAGGCATCACAGAGGAAAGGCGGAAGCTGAAGAAAACAGGGTTAAGACGTGCAGAGGAGCAGACAGACAAAATGCGTAGGTACGGAAATTCCACAGTGACAAAAAAATACAGGGAATGTTGAGGAGAAAGAAGCGGCTCTGGGGTCTTGGTTGCACAAGGAAGGTGTGTCAGCCTGTGAGTGGGTAACATGTAACTGTAAGGAAGTCGGTAATTAATGATGGGGAGGGGGGGTGGGTACGTGGGAGGTGCGGGGGTAAGCGAGGGGTGCAGGAGGGGAGGGGGGACGAGGGGTGTCTAGCGGGCGAGATATAATGTGACTGAGTCAGCACTCCAATGAGGGATGGAATGCAGGAAGGAGAGAGTTATGGCGCAGAAGACAGACGAGAAGAAGTCATCGTTTCTACTATGCAGCCATTGCTCTCAGATTCCAAAGATCAACGCTCATTGGGAGGACGCACCGCCATAATATAAAGCAAATGATGCGAAACAGACTGGCGCAGAGAAAGAGAGAGAGAGAGAGAGAGAGAGAGAGAGAGAGAGATTGAGAGAGAGAGAGAGAGAGAGAGATGCTAATACATCAACCCGTAGATGCTAAGGCATCACAAATTATGCAAAACATAAAATGGAAGACAAACACATGCTGCCGAATCTGCAGAGCGGAAATAGTTGAGTACACGTTGCTTTACATATCAACTACCTGACTCCTTTCCTCACTTGAATAGTCACAATATGGGAAAATGAGATTGTTAAATTATGTTCAACTTTATATAAAAGAGTCGTGATATGTAATGTCATTCTAAAGAAGAAACATTGCTGTGCTCAAAGTATATGAGAGAAAGAAGGAACGAACGAACTTTATTTTACAAGGGTACTGAATTAGGCAGTAGTGCCTTTCTTACATTCAGCCCTTGAGGCAAAATATTCGAATGTCAGGGCCGGATCTAGGGGGGGTGCTGGGGGTGCTCGAGCACCTCCCCCCCCCAAAAAAAAAAAAAAAAAAAAACCTCCGTGGCAGCCGGGAGTTGGGGGAAGGAGGGAGGGGGGGGGGGGTGGTTGCTCAAATATGTTGATCTACTTCCCACCTCATCGGATATCGGCACACTTTGCTTGGTAGCAGAGACAGTATAGTTAGTAAAAAGCTTGGGAAGGAGGGGGGGGGGGGGGGGCTAAAAGATGCTGGGCCCAGATGCTGTACTACTCTCCACTTGGTATAAGCACACTCTACTTGGCAGCCAAGGTAGCTGGGGAGGGAGGGGGGGGGGGGGTGCTGCTATAATTAAGATGCCTTCCTTTTGCTACTCGCACAGACAAATCAAACCCGGGCAGAGACAGGAAGAATCTGTGACCAAACAAAAACTCTTGGAAATGACCGCACTGCCAGATTGCACAGATTTGCACCATTTTTCTCAAAATTTTCCGGGGGGGCATGCCCCCGGACCCCCCTAGAGGGGCGTGCCTGCTTCGCAGGCACGCACTCGTGGCTTCGCCACTTCGATGAGAAGACCCTAAAACAATTTTAAGCACCCCCCCTCAAAAAACTTTGATCCGGCCCTGAATGTAGTACGAGAGAGAGAGAGAGAGAGAGAGAGAGAGAGAGAGAGAGAGAGAGAGAGAGAGAGAGAGAGAGAGAGAGAAACTTCACGTTCATGCATGCATGATGACGAATTCTGCAATCCAAGTACAAATATTTCGAGATGAATCTAACGCACAGTCTCAACCTTTAGTTGCCAGCATCACGCAAGACGTGGGATGGTTGTATATGGTGAAAAAACTCATTTCTTGAGTGCATATACATGTGCAGTCTCACATTCACACAAACGCAACAGTTGGGCAGACAGCCGACCAATGTATAAGGAAGGCGAGTTAATGCGTGCAGCCACACCGACAGCACACATCGGAAAGGAGCAGTCGACCTGCTGACTAATAGAAGAACCAACCTGTTAAATAGTAGACATACTAATTGGGGACACTCTCTCTCTCTCTCTCTCTCTCTCTCTCTCTCTCTCTCTGAATAAAAGTCAGACAGATGCATTTTAATCGTCGTAATTAGTTCAGTCAAAGCTCCAGTCAGAAAAAAAGCAAGAGATCGAGAGAGAAATAACCCTGCATACTTATAAGTAGATAAGTGCATCGTTGCGATATATGCACACTTGAGTCTTCAATGTATTCTTGAGTCAGTGAGAGGAGAGCTAATTCGTGAGTCAGCGAGAAGAGAGTTGAAGAAGCAAAACCGACCGACTCCCTGAGGTAGGAGATGTGTTAGGAACAAAATCAATATAAAAAGATTATAGAAAATACAGGTTTCACATCAGCAGTATCTGGTAATGTGTTAAAAAGAGTTATGTAAACACCGCTGTGGAGGATTCAGGACCATCTGACCTCGAAGAAAAAACCCTGACAGTCACTGCTGCGGTGCAACAAAACGTGGATAGAAATAACACGAATAAATTATGCATAATTTTAAGAGAACTTTTGTTAGCAATCAAATGAAAATGTTGTACACTGCACGCCTATGGCATAAAAAGTATTAAAAGGCTGCATAAGCTGTATTTTATTGTGCGTGATATCCACATTGGATAGAGTGGAGGAGAGAAATAGAGAAAAAATATAAGATATGCCGACAACATAAAAAAATACTACGTGTTCTTTAAAGTTTGGGCGGAAACACACACACACACACACACACACACACACACACACACACACACACACACACACACACACATACATACACACGCACACACACACACTCGCGCGCGCGCGCGCACACACACACACACACACACAAATATACACACATACACACACGCGCGCGCGCGCGCACACACACACACACACACATTCACAGGTGTCAAAGATGTAACTACATACTGAGCACTGTCATAAAGCTACCAGTAATAGTTAACGAGTCTACGTCATCATGAAAAAAAAGATTTAATGAATTTCTATACATAAAAAAATAAACAAGTAAACAGAGAACCGTCTTCAAAGTTCAAACTCATATCGATATTTTTCTGTTCACAAACAATTTGAATCCAAAGCACGCGACAGCTTTCCAACACGGAAGCAAAACACGGAAGCAAGCGGTACTTACCTACGGGGTGCACCGAAGGAGTGAAGGGGGGAGAGAGAGAGAATTGAGAACGATGCGGACGAGTCGGAGAGGAAACCACTGGAATAAACAAGGCAAAACGCCGTCCCGACATCCCCTCTCACCTCTCTCCTTCCCTTCCTCCAACCCGGGCACGCTTCCTCCGTGCAGCACGGCATCTCCTTTTAAAGGCAGACCCCCAAAACTCGGCTGGCGTGGAAACTCGAGACAGTCGGCTTGCAGAAGTGAAGAGCGCATCCTGCCTCCTCCCTCTGTCTCTGTCCTCACTAGCAGACTCTCCCAGACAGCCAGGATCGAGTCAGCAGGGAGGCCAGGGAGAGTGCTGGGGTGCCGAGCCGAGAAGACAACATGGCGAGGGTGAATGCCGTCGGAACTCGGAGCACGTTAACCACATAGCGTTCCCTACATGCGACGTCCTTTCAGGCCTCCACGCAACTACCGTTTGAGCACTGCCAGCGCATCCCATGTCCCAGGGAAGATGGAGGTTGGATGGCTTGCTGGAGATGTGCCACAAGGAAAGTCTGTCCTGAAGATTCACCTATCAACACCTCCCTCCTCCCCTCCTGCACCTCCCCGTGCCACCTCAGCATTTCCTTTCCTGTTTTCTTTGTCGTTCACGACCGAGTTATCCTCATTTTGGATTGACATCCGTGTCGTTCTCCTGTCCTCAAGATCTTCTTGTTTGTGTTGACTTCAAATATCATTACTAAATGGGATGAGTACTTTTAGAACAAGAGGCGGAGGAGAAGAAGGAGAAGGAGCAGCAGCAACAGGAGGAGGAGGAGGAGGAGGAGGAGGAGGAGGAGGAGGAGGAGGAGGAGGAGGAGGAGGAGGAGCAAAAGATGGAGGAGGAAGAGCAAAAGATGGAGGAGGAAGAGCAAGAGATGGAGGAGGAAGAGCAAGAGATGGAGGAGGACGAACAAGAAAAGGAGAAGGAGGAGCAAGAGATGGAGGAGGAGGAACAAGAAATGGAGAGGGAGGAGGAGGAGGAGGAGGAGGAGGAGGAGGAGGAGGAGGAGGAGGAGGAGGAGGAGGAGGAGGAGGAGGAGGAGGAGGAGGAGGAGGAGGAGGAGGAGGAGGAACAAGAAAAGAAGGAGGAGGAGGAACAAGAAAAGGAGGAGGAGGAGGAACTAGAAAAGAAGGAGGAGGATGAGAAATAGAAAGAGGAGGAGTAATAGAAAGAGGAGGAGGAATACAAAGAGAAGAAGAAGAAAGAGAAGGAGGAATAGAAAGAGGAGGAGGAATAGAAAGAGGAGGAGGGAAAGAGGAGGGGGGATAGAAAGAGAAGAAGGGGTAGAGAGAGGAAAAGAAAGAGGAGGAGAAAGAGGAGGAGAAGGAGGAGGAGAAAGAGGCGGAAAAGGAGGAGGAGGAGGAGGAGGAGGAGGAGGAGGAAAAAGAGGAGGAGAAAGAGAAAGAGGAGGAGCAAGAGAAGGAGGAGGAGAGAGAGAAGGACGAGGAGAAAGAGAAGGACGAGGAGAAAGAGAAGGAGGAGGAGGAGGAGGAGGAGGAGAAAGAGGAGGAGGAGGAGGCGGAGGAGGAGGAAAAAGAGGAGGAGGAGTACCAGGAGGAGAAAGAGGAGTAACAGAAGGAGAAGGAGGAGAAAGAGGAGGAAAAAGAGGAGGAGGAAGAGAAAGAGGAGAAAGAGGAGGAGGAGGAGGAGAAGGAGGAGGAGGAGAAGGAGGAGGAGGAGAAGGAGGAGGAGGAGGAGGAGGAGGAAGGAGGAGGAGGAGGAGGAGGAGGAGGGAGGAAGGAGGAGGAGGAGGAGGAGGAAGAGGAGGAGGAGGAGGAGAGGAGGAGGAGGAGAAATAGAGAAAGATGAGGAGGAGGAGAAGAGAAAAAGGAGGAGGAGGAGGAGGAGGAGAAGGAGAAGAGAAAGGAGGAGGAGGAGGAGGAGCGGAGGAGGAGGAGGAGGAGGAGGAGGAGAGGAGGAGGTGGAGGAGGAGGAAGAGGAGGAGGAAGAGGAGGAGGAAGAGGAGGAGAAGGAGAAAAAGGAGAAAAGGGAGGAGGAGGAGAAAAAGGAGGACAAAAAGGAGGACAAAAAGGAGGAGGAGGAGGAGGAGGAAAGAGGAGGAGAAAGAGGAGGAGAAAGAGGAGGAGGAGGAGGAGGGAGGAGGAGGAGGAGGAGGGAGGAATGAAAGCAACAATAATCATAAGATGCAATGAGAAAATCGTGGAAGAAATATATATATATATAGATATATATATATATATATATATATATATATATATATGCGTCGTATCAAGATATAGAGGCAAGATTGCGGCACATCTTGCAGGAAATAGAGTGCCACAGAGATGTTGCATCAGGCTAAATAGCTGTTGACCGCCTTGGCTGACAGGAAGCACACCTACAGGAATCTCTATAACATAGTGCGGCCAGAAAACACTTGGAATTGCCTATATGTGGATATACAAACACAAATGTCGATGAGGTTGTTACAACCCCAATGCTTCCTATCTTTATTCCTGAATAAATATATTAATTTTGTCCTTCAAAGGACATCTATTTTGGGGAATGTCATCCCCGATCTCTACTGGGCAGCACCCAGTAAGCCGTTTTTCTACTCGCTAGGAAAGGCTGTAGGGGTGAAGTACCTTGCCCAAAGATTTCAACTCTCGGATCCATGCAGCTACGAGCATCGCACCTGCCAGCGATGAAGGGAGTGCAAGCGAGCGCCTTAAGCAGCGGTCTGGAGCCCACATCAGAGAAACAAGACAATTGGCCCGCCCGTCTTGCCACGCTGCATTCTAGTACACACTACAGATCGTTATGGAATGCGATAGATAACTTTTAATTTTTTGTTTTCTCTGGTGTTTACCAGAATGACAAGAGATAACACTATCTCTTGCGTACTAGAGTGGCAAGGCTGTTGTTGAGGCTTCGTCGCGCATGTGCACCAGGTCTCCAGTACACACGGATCATGCATCCGGGCATGTCACCAGATGAGTGTCCGTGACCTGCAGCGTATGCAGTTTGCCACGAGTCCATGTTGACCATGCGATCATTTCCATCACCACTACGATAAAGCACCGTACTATATGCTCCTTAGCAGTGGGCGAGCATTTCCATTACCACTACGATAAAGCACCGTACTCTATGCTCCTTAGCAGTGGGGCGAGCCTATC
>JAWQFJ010002579.1:2500-10000 GCA_034096865.1 Theodoxus fluviatilis
AGTAACGGTAGGCCTACATTCAGGGACTGTGGGCAGACCTATGTCACGGAATGTTACAGAAGTAACGGTAGGCCTACATTCAGGGACTGTGGGCAGACCTATGTCACGGAATGTTACAGAAGTAACGGTAGGCCTACATTCAGGGACTGTGGGCAGACCTATGTCACGGAATGTTACAGAAGTAACGGTAGGCCTACATTCAGGGACTGTGGGCAGACCTATGTCACGGAATGTTACAGAAGTAACGGTAGGCCTACATTCAGGGACTGTGGGCAGACCTATGTCACGGAATGTTACAGAAGTAACGGTAGGCCTACATTCAGGGACTGTGGGCAGACCTATGTCACGGAATGTTACAGAAGTAACGGTAGGCCTACATTCAGGGACTGTGGGCAGACCTATGTCACGGAATGTTACAGAAGTAACGGTAGGCCTACATTCAGGGACTGTGGGCAGACCTATGTCACGGAATGTTACAGAAGTAACGGTAGGCCTACATTCAGGGACTGTGGGCAGACCTATGTCACGGAATGTTACAGAAGTAACGGTAGGCCTACATTCAGGGACTGTGGGCAGACCTATGTCACGGAATGTTACAGAAGTAACGGTAGGCCTACATTCAGGGACTGTGGGCAGACCTATGTCACGGAATGTTACAGAAGTAACGGTAGGCCTACATTCAGGGACTGTGGGCAGACCTATGTCACGGAATGTTACAGAAGTAACGGTAGGCCTACATTCAGGGACTGTGGGCAGACCTATGTCACGGAATGTTACAGAAGTAACGGTAGGCCTACATTCAGGGACTGTGGGCAGACCTATGTCACGGAATGTTACAGAAGTAACGGTAGGCCTACATTCAGGGACTGTGGGCAGACCTATGTCACGGAATGTTACAGAAGTAACGGTAGGCCTACATTCAGGGACTGTGGGCAGACCTATGTCACGGAATGTTACAGAAGTAACGGTAGGCCTACATTCAGGGACTGTGGGCAGACCTATGTCACGGAATGTTACAGAAGTAACGGTAGGCCTACATTCAGGGACTGTGGGCAGACCTATGTCACGGAATGTTACAGAAGTAACGGTAGGCCTACATTCAGGGACTGTGGGCAGACCTATGTCACGGAATGTTACAGAAGTAACGGTAGGCCTACATTCAGGGACTGTGGGCAGACCTATGTCACGGAATGTTACAGAAGTAACGGTAGGCCTACATTCAGGGACTGTGGGCAGACCTATGTCACGGAATGTTACAGAAGTAACGGTAGGCCTACATTCAGGGTCTGTGGGCAGACCTATGTCACGGAATGTTACAGAAGTAACGGTAGG
Organism: Theodoxus fluviatilis; assembly: GCA_034096865.1. Classification (NCBI taxonomy): domain Eukaryota; kingdom Metazoa; phylum Mollusca; class Gastropoda; order Cycloneritida; family Neritidae; genus Theodoxus; species Theodoxus fluviatilis. Next base: position 3,833 of record JAWQFJ010002579.1, read on the forward strand.
CCTACATTCAGGGACTGTGGGCAGACCTATGTCACGGAATGTTACAGAAGTAACGGTACAACATGGGGGCTGGAAGAGAGGGGGGCGGACTATGTGAGAAAGTGCACGCATGCGTGGGCGACTCAGGAGAGAAGGGGATCGGTGTGGTGACGTAGGCGGTGCGGCCTTGCCATAGGGAGACACCTCTGGCCGGGCGGTGCCTCAGCCAGTGTACGTTATTGCGCACTGCTTGTCCTCCAGCAATGCTCTCTCTCCCTGTGATTGCTCACGCCAAAGACTTGACGTGGCTGCATGTCCTGTCACGAGCAGTTTCAGTCTGTTTCAATAGGTCATCTTGAGGCCCAACCGTGCCTGTGTTCGATGTCAGTGGATGTTATATTGTTATAGAGAAATTTGTGTCGTTGAAAAGCTGTGACATGGACCTTTCTAGAACGAGGTGACGTCACACCGAGCCATGGGCAGAGTGAGTGCCGCATGCCTGGCACTAGGCATGTCTGGTGGCCTCGTCACGTGTCTGGTGGCCTCGTCACGTGTCTGCAGTGTCTGGTGGCTTCGTCACGTGTCTGCAGTGTCTGGTGGCCTCGTCACGTGTCTGGTGGCTTCGTCACGTGTCTGCAGTGTCTGTGGCCTCGTCCCGTGTCTGGTGGCCTCGTCCCGTGTCTGCAGTGTCTGTGGCCTCGTCACGTGTCTGGTGGCCTCGTCCCGTGTCTGCAGTGTCTGGTGGCCTCGTCCCGTGTCTGGTGGCTTCGTCACGTGTCTGCAGTGTCTGTGGCCTCGTCACGTGTCTGGTGGCCTCGTCCCGTGTCTGCAGTGTCTGGTGGCCTCGTCCCGTGTCTGCAGTGTTTGGTGGCCTCGTCCCGTGTCTGCAGTGTCTGGTGGCCTCGTCCCGTGTCTGGTGGCTTGTCACGTGTCTGCAGTGTCTGTGGCCTCGTCACGTGTCTGGTGGCCTCGTCCCGTGTCTGCAGTGTCTGGTGGCCTCGTCCCGTGTCTGCAGTGTCTGGTGGCCTCGTCCCGTGTCTGCAGTGTCTGGTGGCCTCGTCCCGTGTCTGCAGTGTCTGGTGGCCTCGTCACGTGTCTGGTGGCCTCGTCCCGTGTCTGGTGGCCTCGTCACGTGTCTGGTGGCCTCGTCACGTGTCTGCAGTGTTTGTGGCCTCATCACGTGTCTGCAGTGTCTGTGGCCTCGTCACGTGTCTGGTGGCCTGCCTCGTCCCGTGTCTGCAGTGTCTGGTGGCCTCGTTCTGTGTCTGCAGTGCCTGGTGGCCTCGTCACGTGTCTTGTGGCCTCGTCACGTGTCTGCAGTGTCTGGTGGCCTCGTCACGTGTCTGGTGGCCTCGTCACGTGTCTGCAGTGTATGTGGCCTCGTCACGTGTCTCCAGTGTCTGTGGCCTCATCACGTGTCTGCAGTGTCTGTGGCCTCGTCACGTGTCTGCAGTGTCTGGTGGCCTTGTCACGTGTCTGCAGTGTCTGATGGCCTCGTCACGTGTCTGGTGGCCTCGTCCCGTGTCTGAAGGGTCTGGTGGCCTCGTCACGTGTCTGCAGTGTCCTGTAGCCTCGTCACGTGTCTGGTGGCCTCGTCACGTGTCTGCAGTGTCTGGTGGCCTCGTCACGTGTCTGCAGTGTCTGTAGCCTCGTTCCGTGTCTGTAGTGTCTGGTGGCCTCGTCCCGTGTCTGCAGTGTCTGATGGCCTCGTCACATGTCTGGTGGCCTCGTCACGTGTCTGCAGTGTCTGTAGCCTCGTTCCGTGTCTGTAGTGTCTGGTGGCCTCGTCCCGTGTCTGCAGTGTCTGATGGCCTCGTCACGTGTCTGCAGTGTCTGTGGCCTCGTCACGTGTCTGCAGTGTCTGATGGCCTCGTCACGTGTCTGCAGTGTCTGGTGGCCTCGTCACGTGTCTGCAGTGTCTGGTGGCCTCGTCACGTGTCTGCAGTGTCTGGTGGCCTCGTCACGTGTCTGCAGTGTCTGGTGGCCTCGTCACGTGTCTGCAGTGTCTGGTGGCCTCGTCACGTGTCTGCAGTGTCTGGTGGCCTCGTCACGTGTCTGCAGTGTCTGGTGGCCTCGTCACGTGTCTGCAGTGTCTGGTGGCCTCGTCACGTGTCTGCAGTGTCTGATGGCCTCGTCACATGTCTGGTGGCCTCGTCCCGTGTCTGGTGGCCTCGTCACGTGTCTGGTGGCCTCGTCACGTGTCTGCAGTGTCTAGTGGCCTCATCACGTGTCTGCAGTGTCTGGTGGCCTCGTCACGTGTCTGCAATGTCTGGTGGGCTCGTCACGTGTCTGCAGTGTCTGATGGCCTCGTCACATGTCTGGTGGCCTCGTCCTGAGTCTGCAGTGTCTGTGGCCTCATCACGTGTCTGCAGTGTCTGTGGCCTCGTCACGTGTCTGCAGTGTCTGGTGGCCTCGTCACGTGTCTGGTGGCCTCGTCACGTGTCTGCAGTGTCTGTGGCCTCGTCACGTGTCTGCAGTGTATGTGGCCTCGTCACGTGTCTGCAGTGTCTGTGGCCTCGTCACGTGTCTGGTGGCCTCGTCACGTGTCTGCAGTGTCTGGTGGTCTCTTTACGTGTCTGCAGTGTCTGTGGCCTCGTCACGTGTCTGCAGTGTCTGTGGCCTCGTCACGTGTCTGTGGCCTCGTCACGTGTCAGCAGTGTCTGGTAAAAAAGACAAGTCGTGACAATAATTCCGACCAATTATATTCTTTTTCTTTGTCTGGTGGCAGCTCTGTCATTTTTCCATCTTTTTTGTTTCATCCCTGATGGGCAGCTGTGTTAAGTCTTGCACAGGTCTGCAATGTGCCGCCTTTCGGAATGTTGGAGCAATGGAGGACTTGGGTGGGTGTGTTCTGGGCGTGCCATGAAAACCTCTTTCCTTCGTATTATCGTGTTATTACCTTGTTGTTATCCCGAGTTCAGTCCGTGTTATACCTTGTTGTTATCACGAGTTCAGTCTGTTATACCTTGTTGTTATCACGTGTTCAGTCTGTTATACCTTGTTGTTATCACGTGTTCAGTCTGTGTTATACCTTGTTGTTATCACGTGTTCATCTGTGTTGCACCTTGTTGTTATAACATGCTGAGTCTGTGTTATACCATGTTGTTATCACGTGTTCAGTCTGTGTTATATCTTGTTGTTATCACGTGTTCAGTCTGTTATACCTTGTTGTTATCACGTGTTCAGTCTGTGTTATATCATGTTGTTATCACGTGTTCAGTCTGTGTTACACCTTGTTGTTATCACGTGTTCAGTCTGTTATACCTTGTTGTTATCACGTGTTCAGTCTGTGTTATATCATGTTGTTATCACGTGTTCAGTCTGTGTTACACCTTGTTGTTATCATGTATTCAGCCTTGGGAAATAAAATAATTTCCTTTTCTGACATTCAGTGTCGTCTTTGATCTCCTCCTAAGTTTAAACTTTTTCATTGTTAAAAAATCATAAACAACACTCAGTGAGAGTCTCACATTTCGTGCCTGGATTCACACCAGTGGGACAGCGTTGCCTGGATTCCCACCAGTGGGACAGCATTGCCTGGATTCACACCAGTGGGACAGCATTGCCTGGATTCACACCAGTGGGACAGCGTTGCCGAGACACCGGGGCAGAGGGGTGCTGGATGCCACTCACTCAACAGAGCATGCAGCCTACAGAGCATGCAGCCTACAGAGCATGCAGTCTACAGAGCATGCAGTCTATATAACATGCAGTCTACAGAGCATGCAGTCTATATAACATGCAGCCTACAGAGCATGCAGTCTATATAACATGCAGCCTACAGAGCATGCAGCCTACAGAGCATGCAGTCTATAACATGCAGCCTACAGATCATGCAGTCTATATAACATGCAACCTACAGAGCATGCAGCCTACAGCGCATACAGCCTACAGAGCATGCAGCCTACAGAGCATGCAGCCTACAGAGCATGCAGCCTACAGAGCATGCAGCCTATATAACATTGCAGCCTACAGAGCAAGCAGTCTATAAAACATGCAGCCTACAGAGCATGCAGTCTATAAAACATGCAGTCAACAGAGCATGCAGTCTATGAAACATGCAGCCTACAGAGCATGCAGTCTATAAAACATGCAGTCTACAGAGCATGCAGCCTACAGAGCATGCAGCCTACAGAGCATGCATTCTACAGAGCATGCAGTCTACAGAGCATGCAGCCTACAGAGCATGCATTCTACAGAGCATGCAGCCTACAGAGCATGCAGCCTACAGAGCATGCAGTCTACAGAGCATGCAGTCTATATAGCATGCATTCTACAGAGCATGCAGCCTACAGAGCATGCAGCCTACAGAGCATGCAGTCTACAGAGCATGCAGTCTACAGAGCATGCATTCTATAAAACATGCAGTCAACAGAGCATGCAGTCTATATAGCATGCATTCTACAGAGCATGCAGCCTACAGAGCATGCAGCCTACAGACCATGCATTCTACAGAGCATGCAGTCTACAGAGCATGCATTCTACAGAGCATGCATTCTACAGAGCATGCAGTCTACAGAGCATGCAGTCTATATAGCATGCATTCTACAGAGCATGCAGCCTACAGAGCATGCAGCCTACAGAGCATGCAGCCTACAGAGCATGCAGTCTACAGAGCATGCAGTCTACAGAGCATGCATTCTATAAAACATGCAGCCTACAGAGCATGCAGCCTACAGAGCATGCAGTCTACAGAGCATGCAGTCTACAGAGCATGCAGCCTACAGAGCATGCAGTCTACAGAGCATGCAGTCTACAGAGCATGCAGTCTACAGAGCATGCAGCCTACAGAGCATGCAGTCTACAGAGCATGCAGTCTACAGAGCATGCAGTCTACAGAGCATGCAGCCTACAGAGCATGCAGCCTACAGAGCATGCAGCCTACAGAGCATGCAGCCTACAGAGCATGCAGTCTACAGAGCATGCAGCCTACAGAGCATGCAGCCTACAGAGCATGCAGCCTACAGAGCATGCATTCTACAGAGCATGCATTCTACAGAGCATGCAGCCTACAGAGCATGCAGCCTACAGAGCATGCAGCCTACAGAGCATGCAGTCTACAGAGCATGCATTCTACAGAGCATGCAGCCTACAGAGCATGCAGCCTACAGAGCATGCAGTCTACAGAGCATGCATTCTACAGAGCATGCAGTCTACAGAGCATGCAGCCTACAGAGCATGCAGCCTACAGAGCATGCAGCCTACAGAGCATGCAGCCTACAGAGCATGCAGCCTACAGAGCATGCAGTCTACAGAGCATGCAGTCTACAGAGCATGCAGTCTACAGAGCATGCATTCTACAGAGCATGCAGCCTACAGAGCATGCAGCCTACAGAGCATGCAGCCTACAGAGCATGCAGCCTACAGAGCATGCAGTCTACAGAGCATGCAGCCTACAGAGCATGCAGTCTACAGAGCATGCAGTCTACAGAGCATGCAATCTACAGAGCATGCATTCTACAGAGCATGCAGCCTACAGAGCATGCAGTCTATATAGCATGCATTCTACAGAGCATGCAGCCTACAGAGCATGCAGCCTACAGAACATGCAGCCTACAGAGCATGCAGCCTACAGAGCATGCAGCCTACAGAGCATGCAGCCTACAGAGCATGCAATCTACAGAGCATGCAGTCTATAAAACATGCAGCCTACAGAGCATGCAGCCTACAGAGCATGCAGCCTACAGAGCATGCAGTCTATAAAACATGCAGTCAACAGAGCATGCAGTCTATAAAACATGCAGCCTACAGAGCATGCAGTCTATAAAACATGCAGTCTACAGAGCATGCAGTCTACAGAGCATGCAGCCTACAGAGCATGCAGTCTATATAACATGCAGCCTACAGAGCATGCAGTCTATATAACATGCAGCCTACAGAGCATGCAGTCTATAAAACATGCAGTCTACAGAGCATGCAGCCTACAGAGCATGCAGTCTATAAAACATGCAGCCTACAGAGCATGCAGTCTATAAAACATGCAGCCTACAGAGCATGCAGCCTACAAGCATGCAGCCTACAGAGCATGCAGCCTACAAGCATGCAGCCTACAAGCATGCAGCCTACAGAGCATGCAGCCTACGGAGCATGCAGCCTACAGAGCATGCATTTTACAGACCATGCATTCTACAGAGCATGCAGTCTACAGAGCATGTATTCTACAGAGCATGCAGTCTACAGAGCATGCAT
>JAWQFJ010002579.1:15000-60000 GCA_034096865.1 Theodoxus fluviatilis
ACACACTGACATGCTACACACTGACATGCTACACACACAGACATGCTACACACACAGACATGCTACACACACACTGACATGCTACACACAGACATGCTACACACACAGACATGCTACACACACACTGACATGCTACACACTGACATGCTACACACACAGACATGCTACACACTGACATGCTACACACTGACATGCTACACACACAGACATGCTACACACACAGACATGCTACACACACACTGACATGCTACACACTGACATGCTATACACACAGACATGCTACACACACATACATGCTACACACACACTGACATGCTACACACACAGACATGCTACACACACAGACATGCTACACACACAGACATGCTACACACACAGACATGCTACACTTACAGACCTGCTACACACACAGACACTCTACAAAAACAGACATGCTACACACATAGACACACTACACACACACTCTATACACACAGACACGCTACACACACACTCTACACACACAGACATGCTACACAAACACATACTCTATAAACACAGACACGCTACACACAATGATATACTACTTGCAGACATGCTACACACACAGACATGCTACACACACAGACACACTACACACAGACACACTACACACAGACACACTACACACAGACACACTACACACAGACACACTACACACAGACACACTACACACAGACACACTACACACAGACACACTACACACACAGACGTGCTACACACACAGACATGCTACACATGCACACACACACACACACAGACACACACACATACACACACACACACACACACACACTACACACACAAACAAGCTACAAACACAGACAAGCTACAAACACAGACTGTATGCTACAAACACAGACATGCTACAAACACAGACACACTACAAACACACACACTCTGTACAGACACGCCACACACACATACATGCTACACACACAGACATGCTACACACAGACATGCTACACACACAGACATGCTACACACACAGACATGCTACACACACAGACATGCTACACACACAGACATGCTACACACACAGGCATGCTATACACACTGACATGCTTCACACACAGACATGCTATACACACAGACATGCTACACACACACAGACATGCTACACACACACAGACATGCTACACACACAGACATGCTACACACACAGACATGCTACACACACAGGCATGCTTCACACACAGACATGCTATACACACAGACATGCTACACACACACAGACATGCTACACACACAGACATGCTACACACACAGACATGCTACACACACAGACATGCTACACACACAGACATGCTACACACACTGACATGCTACACACACAGACATGCTACACACACAGACATGCTATACACACAGACATGCTACACACACAGACATGCTACACACACAGACATGCTACACACACAGACATGCTACACACACAGACATGCTACACACACAGACATGCCACACACAGACATGCTACACACACAGACATGCTACACACAGACATGCTACACACACAGACATGCTACACACACAGACATGCTACACACACAGGCATGCTATACACACTGACATGCTACACACACAGACATGCTACATACACAGGCATGCTACACACACTGACATGCTACACACACTGACATGCTACACACACAGACATGCTACACCACACACAGACATGCTACACACACACAGACATGCTACACACACAGACATGCTACACACAGGCATGCTACACACACAGGCATGCTACACACACTGACATGCTACACACACAGACATGCTACACACACACAGACATGCTACACACACTGACATGCTACACACACATACATGCTATACACACAGACATGCTACACACACACAGACATGCTACACACACACAGGCATGCTACACACACTGACATGCTACACACACAGACATGCTATACACACAGACATGCTAAACACACACAGACATGCTACACACACTGACATGCTACACACACTGACATGCTACACACACAGACATGCTACACACACACTGACATGCTACACACACTGACATGCTACACACACAGACTGACATGCTACACACACAGACATGCTACACACACAGACATGCTACACACACAGACATGCTACACACACAGGCATGCTACACACACTGACATGCTACACACACAGACATGCTACACACACACTGACATGCTACACACACAGACATGCTACACACACAGACATGCTACACACACACTGACATGCTACACACACAGACATGCTACACACACACTGACATGCTACACACACAGACATGCTACACACACAGACATGCTACACACACAGACATGCTACACACACAGATATGATACACACACAGACATGCTACACACACAGATATGATACACACACAGACATGCTACAAACACAGATATGATACACACACTGACATGCTACACACACAGATATGATACACACACAGACATGCTACACACACTGACATGCTACACACACACAGAAAGTCTACACACACAGACATGCTACACACACACAGAAATGCTACACACACAGACATGCTACACACACAGACATGCTACACACACTGACATGTTACACACACAGACATGCTACACACACAGATATGCTACACACACAGACATGCTACACACACTGACATGTTACACACACAGACATGCTACTCACACAGACATGCTACACACACACAGAAATGCTACACACACAGGCATGCTACACACACTGACATGTTACACACACAGACATGCTACACACACAGACATGCTACACACACACAGACATGCTACACACACAGGCATGCTACACACACTGACATGCTACTCACACAGACATGCTACACACACACAGAAATGCTACACACACAGACATGCCACACACAGACATGCTACACACACTGACATGCTACACACACAGACATGCTACACACACAGACATGCTACACACACAGACATGCTACACACACAGACATGCTACACACACAGACATGCTACACACAGACATGCTACACACACAGAAATGCTACACACACAGAAATGCTACACACACAGACATGCCACACACAGACATGCTACACACACAGACATGCTACACACATACATGCTACACACAGACATGCTACACACACACAGGCATGCTACACACACTGACATGCTACACACACAGACATGCTACACACAGACATGCTACACACACTGACATGCTACACACACAGACATGCCACACACAGGCATGCTACACACACTGACATGCTACACACACAGACATGCTACACACAGACATGCTATACACACAGACATGCTACACACACAGACATGCCACACACAGACATGCTACACACACAGACATGCTACACACACAGACATGCTACACACACAGACATGCCACACACAGACATGCTACACACACAGACATGCTACACACATACATGCTACACACAGACATGCTACACACACACAGGCATGCTACACACACTGACATGCTACACACAGACATGCTACACACACAGGCATGCTACACACACAGACATGCCACACACAGACATGCTACACACACAGACATGCCACACACAGACATGCTACACACACAGACATGCCACACACAGACATGCTACACACACTGACATGTTACACACACAGACATGCTACACACACAGACATGCTACACACACAGACATGCTACACACACACAGAAATGCTACACACACACAGAAATGCTACACACACAGACATGCTACACACACAGACATGCTACACACACAGACATGCTACACACACAGACATGCTACACACACAGAAATGCTACACACACAGACATGCTACACACACAGACATGCTACACACACAGAAATGCTACACACACAGACATGCTACACACACAGACATGCTACACACACAGACATGCTATACACACAGACATGCTACACACACACAGACATGCTACACACACACACATGCTACACACACACACATGCTGCACACACAGACATGCTACACACAAAGACATGCTACACACACACACATGCTACACACACTGACATGCTACACACACTGACATGCTACACACACAGACATGCTACACACACGGACATGCTACACACACACAGACATGCTACACACACAGACATGCTACACACACTGACATGCTACACACACTGACATGCTACACACACAGACATGCTACACACACAGACATGCTACACACACACATATGCTGCTCACACAGACATGCTACACACACACACATGCTACACACACAGGCATGCTACACACACAGACATGCTACACACACAGACATGCTACACACACAGACATGCTACACACACTGACATGCTACACACACTGACATGCTACACACACAGACATGCTACACACACTGACATGCTACACACACTGACATGCTACACACACAGACATGCTACACACACAGACATGCTACACACACACACATGCTACACACACACAGGCATGCTACACACACAGGCATGCTACACACACAGACATGCTACACACACAGACATGCTACACACACAGACATGCTACACACACAGACATGCTACACACACAGACATGCTACACACACAGACATGCCATACACACAGACATGCTACACACACAGGCATGCTACACACACAGACATGCTACACACACACAGACATGCTACACACACAGACATGCCATACACAGACATGCTACACACACAGACATGCTACACACACACAGACATGCTACACACACTGACATGCTACACACACAGACATGCTACTCACACAGACATGCTACACACACAGGCATGCTACACACACACAGACATGCTACACACACAGACATGCTACACACACTGACATACTACACACACACAGACATGCTACACACACAGACATGCTACACACACTGACATACTACACACACACAGACATGCTACACACACAGACATGCTACACACACAGACATGCTACACACACAGACATGCTACACACACACAGACATGCTACACACACAGACATGCTACACACACACAGACATGCTACACACACAGACATGCTACACACACAGACATGCTACACACACAGACATGCTACACACACAGACATGCTACACACACTGACATGCTACACACACAGACATGCTACACACACAGACATGCTACACACACAGACATGCTACACACACAGACATGCTATACACACACAGACATGCTACACACACACAGACATGCTACACACACTGACATGATACACACACACAGACATGCTACACACAGACATGCTACACACACAGACATGCTACACACACACAGACATGCTACACACACACAGGCATGCTACACACACACAGACATGCTACACACACAGACATGCTACACACACTGACATACTACACACACACAGACACGCTACACACTGACATGCTACACACACAGACATGCTACACACACAGACATGCTACACACACAGACATGCTACACACACTGACATGCTACTCACACAGACATGCTACACACACTGACATGCTACACACACAGACATGCTACACACACAGACATGCTACACACACACAGACATGCTACACACAGACATGCCACACACACAGAAATGCTACACACACAGACATGCCACACACAGACATGCTACACACACTGACATGTTACACACACAGACATGCTGCACACACAGACATGCTACACACACAGACATGCTACACACAGACATGCTACACACACAGACATGCTACACACACAGACATGCTACACACACAGACATGCTACACACACACAGACATGCTACACACACAGGCATGCTACACACACAGGCATGCTACACACACAGACATGCTACACACACAGACATGCTACACACACACAGACATGCTACACACACAGGCATGCTACACACACAGACATGCTACACACACAGACATGCTACACACTGACATGCTACACACACAGACATGCTACACACACACTGACATGCTACACACACACAGACATGCTACACACACACAGACATGCTACACACTGACATGCTACACACACAGACATGCTACACACACACTGACATGCTACACACACACAGACATGCTACACACACAGACATGCTACACACACAGACATGCTACACACACAGACATGCTACACACACAGACATGCTACACACAGACATGCTACATACACAGACATGCTACACACAGACATGCTACACACACAGACGTGCTACACACACAGATATGCTACACACACAGATATGCTACACACACAGACATGCTACACACACAGACATGCTACACACCCAGACATGCTACACACACAGGCATGCTACACACACAGACATGCTACACACACTGACATGCTACACACACAGACATGCTACACACACAGACATGCTACACACACAGACATGCTACACACACAGACATGATACACACACTGACATGCTACACACACTGACATGCTACACACACTGACATGCTACACACACTGACATGCTACACACACAGACATGCTACACACACACAGGCATGCTACACACACAGGCATGCTACACACACAGACATGCTACACACACTGACATGCTACACACACACAGACATGCTACACACACAGACATTCTACACACACACAGACATGCTACACACACACAGACATGCTACACACACAGGCATGCTACACACACAGACATGCTACACACACTGACATGCTACACACACAGACATGCTACACACACAGATGTGCTACACACACAGACATGCTACACACACAGACATGCTACACACACAGACATGCTACACACACAGACATGCTACACACACACAGACATGCTACACACACTGACATGCTACACACACTGACATGCTACACACACAGACATGCTACACACACAGACATGCCACACACACAGACATGCTACACACACAGACATGCTACACACACAGACATGCTACACACACAGACATGCTACACACACAGACATGCTACACACACAGACATGCCACACACACAGACATGCTACACACACAGACATGCTACACACACACAGACATGCTACACACACAGACATGCTACACACACACAGACATGCTACACACACAGACATGCTACACACACAGACATACTACACACACTGACATGCTACACACACAGACATGCTACACACACACAGACATGCTACACACACTGACATGCTACACACACTGACATGCTACACACACAGACATGCTACACACACTGACATGTTACACACACAGACATGCTACACACACAGACATGCTACACACACTGACATGCTACACACACAGACATGCTACACACAGACATGCTACACACACTGACATGCTACACACACTGACATGTTACACACACAGACATGCTACACACACATACATGCTACACACACATACATGCTACACACACATACATGTTACACACACAGACATGCTACACACACAGACATGCTACACACACAGACATGCTACACACACACATGCTACACACACAGACATGCTACACACACAGACATGCTACACACACAGACATGCTACACACACAGACATGCTACACACACTGACATGCTACACACACTGACATGCTACACACACTGACATGCTACACACAAGCTACACACTGAGACACAGAGGAAGCCCACCCACCTCTCTGCCGCGTCAAGGCCGGGAAGTCGAGGCTGTTGCTGACTTCCTCCAGGGACATACTCCCATCCAGGTCTTGCTTGTTGGCCAGCACCAGCAGTACCGCATCCCTGATTTCGTCCTCCTGCAGCAGACTGACCAGCTCCTCCCTGACCTCGGGCAGCCTCTCCCTGTCTGCGCTGTCCACCATGTAGATCAGCACTTGTGTGTTGGCGAAGTAGTGCCGCACCAGTGCTCTCTGTAGTCAACAACAGTAGTGGCCATGTCTACTGCTGTATCTACATCTACACTCAGTCAGCAGCAGTAGTGGCCATGTCTACTGCTGTATCTACATCTACATCTACACTCAGTCAGCAGCAGTAGTGGCCATGTCTACTGNNNACACTCAGTCAGCAGCAGTAGTGGCCATGTCTACTGCTGTATCTACATCTACATCTACACTCAGTCAGCAGCAGTAGTGGCCATGTCTACTGCTGTATCTACATCTACATCTACACTCAGTCAGCAGCAGTAGTGGCCATGTCTACTGCTGTATCTACATCTACATCTACACTCAGTCAGCAGCAGTAGTGGCCATGTCTACTGCTGTATCTACATCTACATCTACACTCAGTCAGCAGCAGTAGTGGCCATGTCTACTGCTGTATCTACATCTACATCTACACTCAGTCAGCAGCAGTAGTGGCCATGTCTACTGCTGTATCTACATCTACATCTACACTCAGTCAGCAGCAGTAGTGGCCATGTCTACTGCTGTATCTACATCTACATCTACACTCAGTCAGCAGCAGTAGTGGCCATGTCTACTGCTGTATCTACATCTACATCTACACTCAGTCAGCAGCAGTAGTGGCCATGTCTACTGCTGTATCTACATCTACATCTACACTCAGTCAGCAGCAGTAGTGGCCATGTCTACTGCTGTATCTACATCTACATCTACACTCAGTCAGCAGCAGTAGTGGCCATGTCTACTGCTGTATCTACATCTACATCTACACTCAGTCAGCAGCAGTAGTGGCCATGTCTACTGCTGTATCTACATCTACATCTACACTCAGTCAGCAGCAGTAGTGGCCATGTCTACTGCTGTATCTACATCTACATCTACACTCAGTCAGCAGCAGTAGTGGCCATGTCTACTGCTGTATCTACATCTACATCTACACTCAGTCAGCAGCAGTAGTGGCCATGTCTACTGCTGTATCTACATCTACATCTACACTCAGTCAGCAGCAGTAGTGGCCATGTCTACTGCTGTATCTACATCTACATCTACACTCAGTCAGCAGCAGTAGTGGCCATGTCTACTGCTGTATCTACATCTACATCTACACTCAGTCAGCAGCAGTAGTGGCCATGTCTACTGCTGTATCTACATCTACATCTACACTCAGTCAGCAGCAGTAGTGGCCATGTCTACTGCTGTATCTACATCTACATCTACACTCAGTCAGCAGCAGTAGTGGCCATGTCTACTGCTGTATCTACATCTACATCTACACTCAGTCAGCAGCAGTAGTGGCCATGTCTACTGCTGTATCTACATCTACATCTACACTCAGTCAGCAGCAGTAGTGGCCATGTCTACTGCTGTATCTACATCTACATCTACACTCAGTCAGCAGCAGTAGTGGCCATGTCTACTGCTGTATCTACATCTACATCTACACTCAGTCAGCAGCAGTAGTGGCCATGTCTACTGCTGTATCTACATCTACATCTACACTCAGTCAGCAGCAGTAGTGGCCATGTCTACTGCTGTATCTACATCTACATCTACACTCAGTCAGCAGCAGTAGTGGCCATGTCTACTGCTGTATCTACATCTACATCTACACTCAGTCAGCAGCAGTAGTGGCCATGTCTACTGCTGTATCTACATCTACATCTACACTCAGTCAGCAGCAGTAGTGGCCATGTCTACTGCTGTATCTACATCTACATCTACACTCAGTCAGCAGCAGTAGTGGCCATGTCTACTGCTGTATCTACATCTACATCTACACTCAGTCAGCAGCAGTAGTGGCCATGTCTACTGCTGTATCTACATCTACATCTACACTCAGTCAGCAGCAGTAGTGGCCATGTCTACTGCTGTATCTACATCTACATCTACACTCAGTCAGCAGCAGTAGTGGCCATGTCTACTGCTGTATCTACATCTACATCTACACTCAGTCAGCAGCAGTAGTGGCCATGTCTACTGCTGTATCTACATCTACATCTACACTCAGTCAGCAGCAGTAGTGGCCATGTCTACTGCTGTATCTACATCTACATCTACACTCAGTCAGCAGCAGTAGTGGCCATGTCTACTGCTGTATCTACATCTACATCTACACTCAGTCAGCAGCAGTAGTGGCCATGTCTACTGCTGTATCTACATCTACATCTACACTCAGTCAGCAGCAGTAGTGGCCATGTCTACTGCTGTATCTACATCTACATCTACACTCAGTCAGCAGCAGTAGTGGCCATGTCTACTGCTGTATCTACATCTACATCTACACTCAGTCAGCAGCAGTAGTGGCCATGTCTACTGCTGTATCTACATCTACATCTACACTCAGTCAGCAGCAGTAGTGGCCATGTCTACTGCTGTATCTACATCTACATCTACACTCAGTCAGCAGCAGTAGTGGCCATGTCTACTGCTGTATCTACATCTACATCTACACTCAGTCAGCAGCAGTAGTGGCCATGTCTACTGCTGTATCTACATCTACATCTACACTCAGTCAGCAGCAGTAGTGGCCATGTCTACTGCTGTATCTACATCTACATCTACACTCAGTCAGCAGCAGTAGTGGCCATGTCTACTGCTGTATCTACATCTACATCTACACTCAGTCAGCAGCAGTAGTGGCCATGTCTACTGCTGTATCTACATCTACATCTACACTCAGTCAGCAGCAGTAGTGGCCATGTCTACTGCTGTATCTACATCTACATCTACACTCAGTCAGCAGCAGTAGTGGCCATGTCTACTGCTGTATCTACATCTACATCTACACTCAGTCAGCAGCAGTAGTGGCCATGTCTACTGCTGTATCTACATCTACATCTACACTCAGTCAGCAGCAGTAGTGGCCATGTCTACTGCTGTATCTACATCTACATCTACACTCAGTCAGCAGCAGTAGTGGCCATGTCTACTGCTGTATCTACATCTACATCTACACTCAGTCAGCAGCAGTAGTGGCCATGTCTACTGCTGTATCTACATCTACATCTACACTCAGTCAGCAGCAGTAGTGGCCATGTCTACTGCTGTATCTACATCTACATCTACACTCAGTCAGCAGCAGTAGTGGCCATGTCTACTGCTGTATCTACATCTACATCTACACTCAGTCAGCAGCAGTAGTGGCCATGTCTACTGCTGTATCTACATCTACATCTACACTCAGTCAGCAGCAGTAGTGGCCATGTCTACTGCTGTATCTACATCTACATCTACACTCAGTCAGCAGCAGTAGTGGCCATGTCTACTGCTGTATCTACATCTACATCTACACTCAGTCAGCAGCAGTAGTGGCCATGTCTACTGCTGTATCTACATCTACATCTACACTCAGTCAGCAGCAGTAGTGGCCATGTCTACTGCTGTATCTACATCTACATCTACACTCAGTCAGCAGCAGTAGTGGCCATGTCTACTGCTGTATCTACATCTACATCTACACTCAGTCAGCAGCAGTAGTGGCCATGTCTACTGCTGTATCTACATCTACATCTACACTCAGTCAGCAGCAGTAGTGGCCATGTCTACTGCTGTATCTACATCTACATCTACACTCAGTCAGCAGCAGTAGTGGCCATGTCTACTGCTGTATCTACATCTACATCTACACTCAGTCAGCAGCAGTAGTGGCCATGTCTACTGCTGTATCTACATCTACATCTACACTCAGTCAGCAGCAGTAGTGGCCATGTCTACTGCTGTATCTACATCTACATCTACACTCAGTCAGCAGCAGTAGTGGCCATGTCTACTGCTGTATCTACATCTACATCTACACTCAGTCAGCAGCAGTAGTGGCCATGTCTACTGCTGTATCTACATCTACATCTACACTCAGTCAGCAGCAGTAGTGGCCATGTCTACTGCTGTATCTACATCTACATCTACACTCAGTCAGCAGCAGTAGTGGCCATGTCTACTGCTGTATCTACATCTACATCTACACTCAGTCAGCAGCAGTAGTGGCCATGTCTACTGCTGTATCTACATCTACATCTACACTCAGTCAGCAGCAGTAGTGGCCATGTCTACTGCTGTATCTACATCTACATCTACACTCAGTCAGCAGCAGTAGTGGCCATGTCTACTGCTGTATCTACATCTACATCTACACTCAGTCAGCAGCAGTAGTGGCCATGTCTACTGCTGTATCTACATCTACATCTACACTCAGTCAGCAGCAGTAGTGGCCATGTCTACTGCTGTATCTACATCTACATCTACATCTACACTCAGTCAGCAGCAGTAGTGGCCATGTCTACTGCTGTATCTACATCTACATCTACACTCAGTCAGCAGCAGTAGTGGCCATGTCTACTGCTGTATCTACATCTACATCTACACTCAGTCAGCAGCAGTAGTGGCCATGTCTACTGCTGTATCTACATCTACATCTACACTCAGTCAGCAGCAGTAGTGGCCATGTCTACTGCTGTATCTACATCTACATCTACACTCAGTCAGCAGCAGTAGTGGCCATGTCTACTGCTGTATCTACATCTACATCTACACTCAGTCAGCAGCAGTAGTGGCCATGTCTACTGCTGTATCTACATCTACATCTACACTCAGTCAGCAGCAGTAGTGGCCATGTCTACTGCTGTATCTACATCTACATCTACACTCAGTCAGCAGCAGTAGTGGCCATGTCTACTGCTGTATCTACATCTACATCTACACTCAGTCAGCAGCAGTAGTGGCCATGTCTACTGCTGTATCTACATCTACATCTACACTCAGTCAGCAGCAGTAGTGGCCATGTCTACTGCTGTATCTACATCTACATCTACACTCAGTCAGCAGCAGTAGTGGCCATGTCTACTGCTGTATCTACATCTACATCTACACTCAGTCAGCAGCAGTAGTGGCCATGTCTACTGCTGTATCTACATCTACATCTACACTCAGTCAGCAGCAGTAGTGGCCATGTCTACTGCTGTATCTACATCTACATCTACACTCAGTCAGCAGCAGTAGTGGCCATGTCTACTGCTGTATCTACATCTACATCTACACTCAGTCAGCAGCAGTAGTGGCCATGTCTACTGCTGTATCTACATCTACATCTACACTCAGTCAGCAGCAGTAGTGGCCATGTCTACTGCTGTATCTACATCTACATCTACACTCAGTCAGCAGCAGTAGTGGCCATGTCTACTGCTGTATCTACATCTACATCTACACTCAGTCAGCAGCAGTAGTGGCCATGTCTACTGCTGTATCTACATCTACATCTACACTCAGTCAGCAGCAGTAGTGGCCATGTCTACTGCTGTATCTACATCTACATCTACACTCAGTCAGCAGCAGTAGTGGCCATGTCTACTGCTGTATCTACATCTACATCTACACTCAGTCAGCAGCAGTAGTGGCCATGTCTACTGCTGTATCTACATCTACATCTACATCTACACTCAGTCAGCAGCAGTAGTGGCCATGTCTACTGCTGTATCTACATCTACATCTACACTCAGTCAGCAGCAGTAGTGGCAGCCATGTCTACTGCTGTATCTACATCTACATCTACACTCAGTCAGCAGCAGTAGTGGCCATGTCTACTGCTGTATCTACTACATCTACATCTACACTCAGTCAATGGGAATTTCGAATTTTGTCTCATGGGAATATAGAAATGTCATGCTATCATATGCATCTTTGTGCTTGCATGAACACACACACATATTGCACACACACATATACCCATACAAACGTATATATGCATATCGGGGCGCCAGCATTATTCCAGATTTGTCATTTTGTGAGTTGAAGACTTGCTGGGTTTGCTGTGTAATGGTGCTCTGTGGTGTTTGCATTCAAGTTCTGAAGTTGCTAGTTTTATCATTTGTATTACAAATTTATTAAAACAGATCATTTTATTGTCTTTTTCATGGACCTCTGGGGATCCCGTTCATAACACCCATCACAACGACTTTCCATCCACCCACACATTCTGTTTGCTGGAATACCTACAAAACTCCAAGACTTCAAACAGCCACAGTACCTACCATCTTGCTTCTCCCTCCCACGTCCCAAGCGGTGATGGACAGGTTCTTGTGATGAACGGTTTCAACATTGAATCCTGGAAGTGAGCAGCAATATCAACTTTCTTTATTAAGTACATCAAAACAACAGGGGCTGGGGGTGGGGCATAGATTGGGGGGCTGGGGGTGGGGCATGGGTGGGGGGCTGGGGATGGGACATGGGGGGCTGGGGGGCATGGGGGTGGCTGGGGGGGCATGGGGGGGCATGGGGGGCATGGGATGGGGGGCTGGAGGTGGGGGCATGGGGTAGGGCATGGGGTGGGAGGCTGGGGGTGGGGCAAGGGGTGGGGGGCTGGAGGTGGGGCATGGGGTGGGGGGTTGGGGGTGGGGCATGGGGTGGGGGGTTGGGGTGGGGCAATGGGTGGGGGGCTGGGGGGGCATGGGGGGCTGGGGGGGCATGGGGTGGGGGGTTGGGGGGCATGGGGGGTTGGAGTGGGGCATGGGGTGTGGGCTGGGGGGGTTAGGGGTGGGGCTGGGGGGGGGGGGGGCTGGGGAGGGCTGGGGGGGGGGGGGCTGGGGGGGGGGGGGGTAAGCAAAGGAGGAGGGGGTGGGAAGGAGGAGATTATTTTTTCTTCTTTTTCGTCTGTCTGTCTGTCTGCCTGCCTGCCTGCCTGCCTGCCTGCCTGCCTGCCTGTCTGCCTGCCTGCCTGCCTATATGTGTATGTGTCTGTGTGTCTGTCTGTCATCAGTGGAGTGTGAATGCCTGGTTTTGAGGGCACAATGAAACCAGTTCTTCTTCATGCTTCTCTTTGCACACCACACAAGGCCAGAAAGTCCCGGCAGTTGTGTGTGATATAATGGAGGGTGTCTAGTTACTTTAAATTAAGTTGAGCATAGTTACTTTAAATTAAGTTGAGCATAATTTCTTTAAATTCAGTTGAGCATAGGTACTTTAAATTAAGTTGAGTAGAGTTACTTTAAATTAAGTAGAGCATAGTTACTTTAAATTAAGTTGAGCATAGTTACTTTAAATTAAGTTGAGCATAGCTACTTTAAATTAAGTTGAGCAGGTTCATTGAACTTTCACACAACAATAGTAGTACAGTGTCCACAGCCAGGGTGAGAGTGGACTCCTCCACTAGCCTCCAAGTTTCATGACAAGTGCTCCAAGGCCTGATAAGTGATATGTGTGTGTGTGTGTGTGTGTGTGTGTGTGTGTGTGTGTGTGTGTGTGTGTGTGTGTGTGTGTCTCCAGTCTCCTCACAACAAATGAGATGGCCATACTTTGATAAGTACACTCAATCGCTTAATGAGGTCACATTGCACTGTGCCATTAATTAACCCTTCACACTGCACCACCCGCAGCTGAATCTGGGACAAACATTACTCTACTGAGATGTTGAAAACTGTTGAAAACTGCAGCCATGAACTGATTCCTACGACCGTCACACAGGATTTTGGCTGTCCCACCGACACACTTCACACACACGTCTTAGCCGTACACACGGGATTTTGGCTGTCCCACCGACACTTCACACACACGTATTAGCCGTACACACGGGATTTTGGCTGTCCCACCGACACTTCACACACACGCATTAGCCGTACACACGGGATTTTGGCTGTCCCACCGACACACTTCCCACACACGTATTAGCCGTACACACGGGATTTTGGTTGTCCCACCGACACACTTCCCACACACGTCTTAGCCGTACACACGGGATTTTGGTTGTCCCACAGACATACTTCCCACACACGTCTTAGCCGTACACACGGGATTTTGGTTGTCCCACAGACACACTTCCCACACATGTTTTAGCCATAGCGGTGTTTTTCTCCATGCTGCGTAGGCACTCCTTATTTCTCAACACAAGTTTCTCAAGAACGCCACCTGGCGACTACTGCGTGGAAACTGCATGGAAGTACACACGCGCCAGTGGCCAGCACTACTGCGTGGAAACTGCATGGAAACTGCATGGAAGTACACACGCGCCAGTGGCCAGCACTTCTGCATGGAAACTGCATGGAAGTACACACGCACCAGTGGCCAGCACTACTGCGTGGAAACTGCATGGAAGTACACACGCGCCAGTGGCCAGCACTACTGCGTGGAAACTGCATGGAAGTACACACGCCAGTGGCCAGCACTACTGCGTGGAAACTGCATGGAAGTACACACGCGCCAGTGGCCAGCACTACTGCGTGGAAACTGCATGGAAGTACACACGCCAGTGGCCAGCACTACTGCGTGGAAACTGCATGGAAGTACACACGCGCCAGTGGCCAGCACTACTGCGTGGAAACTGCATGGAAGTACACACGCGCCAGTGGCCAGTACTACTGCGTGGAAACTGCATGGAAGTACACACGCCAGTGGCCAGCACTACTGCGTGGAAACTGCATGGAAGTACACACGCCAGTGGCCAGCACTACTGCGTGGAAACTGCATGGAAGTACACACGCGCCAGTGACCAGCACTACTGCGTGGAAACTGCATGGAAGTACACACGCGCCAGTGGCCAGCACTACTGCGTGGAAACTGCATGGAAGTACACACGCGCCAGTGGCCAGTACTACTGCGTGGAAACTGCATGGAAGTACACACGTGCCAGTGGCCAGCACTACTGCGTGGAAACTGCATGGAAGTACACACGCCAGTGGCCAGCACTACTGCGTGGAAACTGCATGGAAGTACACACGCGCCAGTGGCCAGCACTACTGCGTGGAAACTGCATGGAAGTACACACGCCAGTGGCCAGCACTACTGCGTGGAAACTGCATGGAAGTACACACGCCAGTGGCCAGCACTACTGCGTGGAAACTGCATGGAAGTACACACGCGCCAGTGACCAGCACTACTGCGTGGAAACTGCATGGAAGTACACACGCGCCAGTGGCCAGAACTTACAGTTTTGTTAAACAGGCAAAGAGGATGACGTACCGATTGTTGGAATAGTTGTGACAACTTCCCCGAGTTTCAATCTGTAAAGGAGTGTTGTTTTCCCGGACGCATCTAAGCCTGCAATATAAATCAGAAACGGTTCGGAAAACAATACAAAACTAAATAATTATTTGTAAACAACATAAGAGATTCTAATTTCCTACACATTTTAATACAGCACCCAAAGTACGTAGAAGAACGGAATTATTTTTGTAAAACCTTGTAAACTTGGTAATTATGTCCATGACAGACTTGCGTCGTTCCAGCTAGTCAGCGAAGGCAATATTGTTGTAGAGATTATTGCTGCGGCCATACGCAATGTGGACACGATTACCGTGCTGCAACCGCAGTTGACACCACACCTCGTCAATTGGCGAGTTGGAAACAGCCACTTACCCACGATGAGTGCTCGAACTTCTCGCCCAAAGAAGTATGAACTAAGCCTGCCACCCATCTTCCACAATTATTTTCCCTCGCCGCAAGAGATGTTGTCAGAGGCCAACTGTGGTTGATTTGGATCACTGGTGTTTTATCTAGTGGGGACGATGAGCTGGCCACCTCCATGCTGGCAGGATGTTGACGCTTTGTGCCCCAGATACGTGGAGGCGGATGTTTTGGAATCAACGGAGTCCACTTCCTGTTGCGCACTGCTGCGGTTTTTCAAGCATGTTTTCGAGCGCCGTAACAAAGGAAAGTGCCTGTAACGTGCCTCGATTAAAATAAATAAATACTGGAATTAGTGCTCCCTTACACGTGCCATAATAAAGTTGTTGCTGTTGTTTACATTTGAAGTATGTTTAATCTGATTTGTCACAGCTGACAGAAAATATCCGAGTTGGCCAACGAACCCCATTCCGTGTTTGAGGGGAAGCAACTCCAAAGTGGCGGTTGCGATGATGGCGTTGAAGTTGACCCACGCGCAGTCAGGTACTCGAGCGAAACGCTTGGTTACACTGGAAACCGTCAGGATGGAGTTGAAACCTGTGCGTTGCTTTCTGTCGTTTCAATAAAGTCAACGTCTACTAGATGATAAACTGTGTAACGATATTTGACTGCCTATTTGTTCAGAATCTCTGTCTGTCTGTCTGCCTGTCTCTCTCTCTCTCTCTCTCTCTCTCTCTCTCTCTCTCTCTCTCTCTCTCTCTCTCTCTCTCTCTCTCTCTCTCTCTCTCTCTCTCTTTTTTCTCTCTTACGTCTCTCAATCACACGTTCCCTGATGAATGGAACATAGCGAAAGTTATTCCTTTACCAAAAATGAAGACCCCTTTGAATATTGATGATTTTAGACCCATTTCAATACTTTCTATACTATCAAAACCACTTGAAAAGCATATTCACAAGCATTTGATGGCATATCTGGATCAACATGATCTAATTTATTCTCTTCAATCGGGTTTCCGGCCAAAACATTCTTGACACACAGCATTAACTCGATTGATTGATTCTTGGCTATGTGCCATTAATAGGTCACAGTTGATTGGTTCCATCTTTCTTGATCTAAAGAAAGCGTTTGACATGGTTCATCATGACATTTAACCCTATCTGTGTCAGGCCATTGTTCCCCAAATGTCACAGCTTTTTTGCCGTAAATGGGTAGGTCTCAATATGATGCAATGATACCACAACAAATAAAGAAAGACCCAACAAACTATATATATTCTGAAAGCTCTGATAATGAGCAATTTATTTATGCAATTGGTTTTGACAAACATGCATTGTGACCCCCCCAAAAAAATTTATAATGCAACATGCTGATTTAAGTTTTTTTTATTTTTCAAGTATATCCTCACCCATGCTAACTAATAAGTGATATGATGATCAAATTTTTACTTCAAAAGGTCATAAAAATATATTTCTAACTGACATAAGAAAAAAATTGGTCTCAGTTTACCCCTACCCATGAATGTGGCAGCTGATCTGACTATACATACATTTACAAACTAAACTATGTTGAGAAGTAAATCACTTATTATTTGAATTAAACATTAAAAAACTTCTATATAAGCATATTTCTACATGCCATATCAAAGAAAACACATTAGAAAACAACCTCATAAAAAAGAATAGTTTTTATACAACATAATCAAGAAAAGAATAATTGTTGCATATGCATTCATGACATTCACATAGAGAAAAATTTTATGTACACTCATTCATCATTCATACAAATACTACTGAATAGACAAATGCAAGAATAATGCTCTACATCAGCCTATCAACATCTGCTATGTATTTGAAAAAAGAAACTGTGTCATATTTCAAGGAAAATTGAAGATACAATAATTACAAAGTAGAGTAAGAAAACAGGTGAAAATGGATAGGTCAGCTTCAAGAGTCAACCATGCAGCAACTCAGTATGTGGTCCAACACTGCATCATCAAAGAATACTGCGAAGTACAGTGTAGGTGCAGAGTTTATAGGGGGCTCACTTCTGGGTCCAGGGTGTCTGACACGGAATTCTATAACATCAGTTCTTGACACAGTCTCAGGAGCATCAACAACATGCCACTGAGGTGCTGTTAGCGTACCCGCACTTGATTCATCGTTCGACTCGAACTTGCATGATCACTGTCATCCGAGCTCTGCATTTCGGCTGCATCAAAGTCAGAGTCGAAATTCTCATCATCCACATCCACATCACTCTCATTTTCTTCACTAACATCTCTTGATAGAACTTGAAATATGTCAGATCGCTGTCGAAACTGGCTACCCTCGATTGATGGTCCCGGTTGCTCCGCCATCTTTGTTTACAAAAGTCACATCTCGTCGCTCAAGAATACATTGCTTCACCACACCAGGCTGAGCCACAGATAGCCGAGAACTCTTAGCAGGGCCATCTGCTATAGATAACACGTGCTCGGGTCACAAGCCTATTCACAACCATTCCTCTGATCGAAAATACCTCTCCGCCTCTTCAAGGAGTATCTTGATCTCAATCTAAACACGTGTCTACTTCGACTCAATATGACTAAAAACTGTAAAAAAAACGATGTGTACATTAGTTTTTGTGTCTAAAGCAATGCCATTTTACTTTTATTTGATCGTTTACATCAATCGACGTCTATTTCTTTCGTTGTATCCAAGGTATCGCGTCTCCGCACACTCGATGTAGATCTGTGATGGATGGGTGTGTCTCGTTCATGTTGACTGACAACGGTGTGAGCAGAAAAACCAAAATATAAATTAGATTGTTCCTTGGAAAATTCTGACTTAGGGTTTTATTGGTTCTACATTGGTGAAATAAATTACAGCAACTCGTACTAACAGATCAGAAGTGCAGTATCGGAGATATGATACTAAAAATAAACCAGGCCGAAATTTCGGCCTGAGCACTCTGGCGGCAGCGCTTTGGGCCGAAATTTCGGCCCTGTGACACTTGGTGGGTTAATTGAAAAATTATCACAATATCTAAATGGTTGTAACACGGTGAAATTCTTTCAATCATTCTTAAAAGACAGACAGCAGTATGTCTATTTCAATGGAGACATGCTTCTTTTTGTGGCCATTTACAAGTGGGTGTGCCACAAGGTTCTGTCTTAGGTCCTCTTCTGTTCTGCCTATTCATCAATGACCTACCATTACATATCTCTGATAAAGAGGTTACATGTGATATGTTTGCTGATGATGTAACACTTTCAACCTCAGGTGTCAGGACTGAATGTGTGGCAGTAAAACTTCAAAGGAGCCTGGATGAAATACGTTCCTGGTGCTCTTCGAATCATATGGTCATTAATCCTTCCAAAACGAAATATATGGTGATAACTACGAGACAAAAACATCAAATATATCCTTTATCTCTTCCTCTTGTTCTTGATTCTTTGAGAATCGAAAAAATTGTTGAGCACAAAGTTCTTGGTGTAATAATTGATGATCATTTAGGATGGCAATCACACATTGATTATATTTGTAAAAAATATCAATTAATCTATTTCTTCTCTCCAAATTAAGACATATTGTTGACGTTCAAACTTGCAAAATCTTCTTCCATGCTCATATCTTATCTCACGTTAATTATGCGTCAACAATTTGGGATGGCTGTAGTGACGCTAACTTGAAAAGGCTGAAGTCATTGTATCGAAGAGCCTCTAAGCTTATGATAACGGATAGTTCACTATCTACAAATGACAAAATGAAAGAACTTAACATATTGCCTTTTCATAAGCATTTACAATTCAATAAATGTGTCTTAATGAAAAGAATTAATGATTATGATGTGCCTGATTATTTGATAAACTTATTCCAACATTCAAATATTCGTGTACATAACTTTATAATACCACAACCTAGGATTGATTTCTTAAACATAGCCTATTTTATTCAGGGGCTACTATGTGGAACACACTATCCGATTATCTAAAAATTGCGAAATCTTTAGAGAAATTTAAATTGAAACTACATACTTTTCTTATGCAGTCATCCTAGATACTTTCATCTTATTCTAAATTCACTTTGTGGCTATTTTCAACGTGGTATTTCGTTACCATGAATTGATTGTAACCTGTGTTATTGTGTGAATTTTGTGTGGGATAGAGGGAGGGTGGGTGGGTAGGGGGATACGGGACGTTTCGTACCCTGGATGTTTCGTACCCTGGTCGTTGTGTACCTCATTTAGTCGATTCGTACCTTTTCTAGGAGACGTTTCGTACCCGGGATTTTTTTAATACGCTTTATTCCCATCATAATAGCTGAATTCGTATGTGTGGCTTATTGTTCTGCCTTTATTCTCAACATATACACAGGATGAGAGTGCAGAGAGTGTCACCGAGCACATCATACAAGCACGCCGCACCAATAATCTGGGTCAGATCATTTAATTGCGGAACGGCATGGACGCAATCGTCATCTTGCATGTCATAGTGCTGTAGTGGTGAAAAACTGAAAAACAGCAAACAAAAAGGGAAACTAAATGCTTGTTTTCAACGTATTTCCATTTTTAAAAATAATTATAAATTAATAAACAGTTTACGTTCATTTGACACACTTTCTGCTGGTAGCATGAAAATCACTGAAAGTGCTATCCACTACGCCACCCAAGTACAATAAGCTCAAAGAGCGGAACACAGCGCAAAGCATATGGCGGAGACAAAAATCGAAATGAACAAATAACCATGTGTACTTAAAATCAACAATTTAGGCACCAACACGACAAGACTAGTGCAACATTGAAAATATATTCTCTGCTTTATAATACTAGCAATTATGAACTGACCTTATGTGAACTGAGTAGGTTATTGGAAAATAAAAAACAAAGAGATTTAGCCCTGTAGCGGCCAAAAGTTACTGTCGACCAAAAGTTAATCAGGAAGTCATCGCAGAGTTATCTGCTCGGGACGTGCTGAGAATTCAACTCTAAAAAGAGACGGTACCCGCCACTCCGTCTGACCATGGATCCAATATATATATATATATATATATATATATATATATATATATATATATATATATATATATATATATATATATATATATATATATATATATATATGATGTAATGTCCATGGCCTGACTGACTTCGTACGCCCGGGGAGTTATGCTAAGATCCGGCCGCGTTAATATATCTGCGTTTTGTGACAAACGTCTTGCTCGGCGGTGCTGTACTCCATGCACCTTAACGGTCCGCGTGATTCGGGTGTAATCTGAAGCTAAACGACTTTTATTGGCGCTGCTGAAATGGTCGAAGTCGGACACATTCGGAACGTTTCCGACTTAGACCATTTCAGCAGCGCCAATAAACGTCGTTTAGCTTAAGATTACACCCGAATCACGCGCACCGTTAAGGTGCATGGAGTACAGTACCGCCAAGCAAGACGTTTGTCACAAAACGCAGATATATTTACGCGGCCGGATCTTAGCATAACTCCCCGGGCGTGCCAAGTCAGTCAGGCGGAGTGGCGGGTGCCGTCTCTTTTTAGAGTTGAATTTTCAGAAAATCCCTCGCAGATAACTCTGCGATGACTTCCGTCACTGTTTTCCACGGGTTACTATTTTCCACGCTACAGGCCCGCAGCCGGTAACAGGAAGTGCGTCAAACTACAAAAACGTCTTAAAATACAAATGAACTACGAAAAATACAAAACTGCGAAAATAATTTCCGGAGATGGAACACTTATAAATGTATCAATCTGGGAGATCATCTGCTAAGATTTCCGCCATCGCATGCTTGCCTAACGCGAGCCGAATACAGAGAGGTCCCTGTGTGGATTCAAAATGTTTATCCCCTATGTCCTAATGCCCACACCCCCACAAACTCAGATACTTCTTCAAAAACTGTCTCTCATCAGATCGAAAGTGTAGGCTAACATCCACAACTCATGCCAATCTCGCACTCTTTCGCGTCAGAAAACATGGCGGGCAGTGTTGGTATCACGTGACCAATGGACCCATCGGGAAACCATTGTTGGCCTAATTTCTTCGAAACTCAGTACCAAATGATGATCTGTGTTGGTATCACGTGACCAAATGATGATCTGTGTTGGTATCACGTGACCAAATGATGATCTGTGTTGGTATCACGTGACCAAATGATGATCTGTGTTGGTATCACGTGACCAAATGATGATCTGTGTTGGTATCACGTGACCAAATGATGATCTGTGTTGGTATCACGTGACCAAATGATGATCTGTGTCAATTGTGAGTTATCTGGGTTGGGTTGGGTACCAATCTCATTCAAGGTATTATCGGGTACGAAACGACTTGTGATACAAAAGGTACAAAACGACTAGGTACAAATCGACTTGGGTACGAAACGACCCGATGGGGGATGGGATTGGATTTGTTTGCTTGTTTTCTTGTTTTAACAAGGGCTGGATGTAAGATAGGCAGTTATGCCTAATTCATGTATTTCCCTTGAAAAATAAAGTTTAATCAATCAATCAATCAATCAATCAATCAATCAATCAATCTCTCAGAAAGATGGAAGCTGGGGTTGGACCGTGTAGAATGCTGAAAACAAGGGGGACTTCGGTCCAACTGCTTTATTATTCACAAGCTTCGGAGCTCAGTGCTCCTTCAGAACAACTAGAAGACTTAGAACGCCTCCACAGTCGCTATTTCCGTGCACCCGAAAGTGTATGCAGTATAGCCGATTTCTTCAGGATATTGGCTATGCGTTGACCTCTACGTTGCTGAACTCGACGCGACACAGTCTACCGAAAGACAGTAGCCGCGCTTTGACCAATCGATCGTAAGCGACACCGCAAACTTTTCCCGCGAAATGTTTCCCGCACTATGCCATTGACACGATGCATTACTGGGAGCGAATTTTCTTCTTGGGAAGATTTCTTTCGGGCTGTTGTTGATGGATTGCATAACACCACGCATCAGCCTTTCGTGAAGAGTTCAAGGACACGTGCAACGACCGCGAACAGGTCAACGAATAGCCAAAATGGTCTCTGGACAGTCTTGAAGAATGAATGAATTTTATATGCAAATTAGACTTTGTGTCCCCCCTCATTTCCCCCCAAGATGCTTGATGCACAGATACAACCTATTCTTTCATACTCATCTGAATTATGGGGTCTTGAAGACTGTAAAGTGATTGAAAATGTAGGCCCTATTGATACATCTACATCTATATGCCTTGAAGACGTACATTCCTAAATGTGTTATCGAGACACCGAATACCCTGGTGTATGGGGAGACAGGAGGGTACCCACGGCATATCAACGCAAAGCTGGGATCATTGACGTTTTTCTGAACCTTGAAAAAGGAAAACTCCAGAATACTAAGACTAGCATACAACATGAAGGTTCAACACTCTGATAGCAATGACTGGCCATGCAATGTTAGAGGCCTTTAGTTGAAAATGGTTTTGAAGAACAGTGGCCTAGCGGTGTTCCAGAAGAGCAGGGGTAGTCAAGAGACAGAGGGAATGGTTGACTGCAAAATAGCTCGAGGCTTGGGGGAAAACCTGGTGGGCGAGGGAATGGTTGACTGCAAAATAGCTCGAGGCTTGGGGGAAACCTGGTGGGCGAGGGAATGGTTGACTGCAAAATAGCTCGAGGCTTGGGGGAAACCTGGTGGGCGAGGGAATGGTTGACTGCAAAATAGCTCGAGGCTTGGGGGAAACCTGGTGGGCGAGGGAATGGTTGACTGCAAAATAGCTCGAGGCTTGGGGAAAACCTGGTGGGCGGTGATCAGTTTCCTGTATATCATTTAGTTCAGAAATCAAGAGTGTTGGAAAGGTGTTACTGCAGTGTAAATAAAAAGGTTCTTTAGACAGATGATCACTTGTTTTAGATCAGGAGTAAGTGATTTGTTGTGCCATAGGTCACTTACAATACTAGTATAGTAGTTCTGCCATTTGTCCATCGAATCATCAGCAGATAGAGAACGAGACGCACTTCTTGTTCAAATCCTCCCATCATTCAGACTTGATAAATATATACACCAGTCCTAGATGCAACAACAATACCAACAATCTGTTGGCTATTTTTTTCATCGCAGGATTAAGCTGTGATCATAAATTTGGCAGCATACTGTGATGGTTGCCCATCTGTGGCTCTCTTGTGTGTGTTAATTAGAGAGATTAGAGAGAGGACCGAGGGGGTCGCATGGTGTGTGGGCGAACCAATTAGTTCCCACAGGGAGGACATCCGCTCTCCCAGGGAAGTCTCCTTCATCACCTAGGTTGGTGATAAGATAAACACCCTGTCCCTCGCGCCGCCCTGGTGCTCCCTGGTGCTTGACCGAGGGGTGCTCTTTCCCAGCCAACGTTCCAAGCTAGGGGGTCACCAGAAGGGGTGGTGGGGGTGAGGGGCAGCGACCAGAGAAGCGTGCTCAGAGAGTGAAGCATTAAAAATCCTCACTTCGGCGTTAACATCCAAGCCACACGCAGGTTTTCCGAAGTCCCTGCTGAGACAAGAGCTGCCGACCTGTCTCAGAGGTGCCTGCCTGAAGATGATGTGAACTCCTCCAAAGAAAACCGACTCCCTCTACCTCTACGAGTTTAGCGAATACAGACTGTTTAGGAAAAGAACTGATTCTTATTTCGTCGTTGGATCTCGGTGAGCATTGACATTTTATTCAACATTGAACAATTGACTAAGAACTGAGAACATTCATTCCAATTTTTCTTTTTATTCGGCTGGCCTAGAAATTCATAAATATTCACAATTGAAATCAAATAATAACATTCTTCTTATGCATGCCTTGCATGATTGAAATACTTTATTCATTAAATCTATTATTATCTAAATCTCGCTTGTTTTCTCCTTGGTTGTGAGAGAAGAGTGAATGAAGCACGTCAGATATTTTGTGTCTACAAGTCAAGCCTCAAGTGTAAAGTAATTACACCAACTCATAATCATCATACCCCTAGACTGCGAGGTTGGGCTTGTAACATTTATGGGGCTCTCGTCCGAGATATGAATCACAATCATAATCAGTTGTAACATTGTGGTTGGCTCGTCTCGGGATTATGATTCCAATATTTAACTGACATTTCTGTGAAAAATTTTGGTCATCATTATGAAATGCATGATCTGATGATGCTAATGAAATGAAAAATAGTAAGAGCCAATGAAACTGTATCAATGTGTTATTATTACAAGTGTACCACTGACTGGTAATTGTGTCAGATATTCTGTTCATAATGGAATGACAAAGGACTCTTGAAAGTCTGATGAGTGAGAGTTAGATTTTCTTCCGACCTTTCCAAACTTGTTTTCAGGATCCATTGTGCATGCTACAGTGACTTGATCCTTGTTTTCTCTGGTTGCACTTGATTCGTGCCGTGATGTTCACTTGTTTCGCGGTAGTGAATTAGAGATGGAACAAATTTGCAAGGATTTCATTGAGACAAAAGATATTACTCTTCTTGATCACGCAGACAGAGACGATCTCCTGGTAATTGCAGATTATTTCAAGGTTTCATTTGGAAGGAGAGAAACTGTAGCTCAGTTGAAAGCGAAGCTCGTAGCTGCACTGGAAGAAAGTAGTACTTTGAGAATAGATATTGAATCACCAATTAGAGACACTCTAGAGACTATTGGGGAAGAGACAACTCAAACTCGTTCAGAAATTGGGGATAGCACAGGAAAAGAAATGGGCGAGAAAGCGATCGAATTAGAACTGATGAGACTGGAATTGAAGAAGGAACAGCTCCGGGTGCAAGAGAGGGTAGAGCTAGCCAAAATAGAGCTGGAACGGGAAAAGATAGCAAGAGGGTTTCCTGCAGGGCACGTGGATGGAGCAAGACATAATTCACCACCGCGTGTGAAGGTACCAAATTTTGATGAGACATCAGTTGATACTTTCTTTTGCCATTTTGAAGCCCTTGCTGAAAGTGGAAAGGTTGACCGAGAGGAGTGGGCAGGATTGATTCATCCGGTCTTGACAGGAAGAGCCCGAGAGGTATTCTTGTCCATGTCGTCTGATGACCGGTTGGACTATGATAGATTGAAGGCAGAAATATTAGAGGGGTACAACCATGTGCCCGAGTACTATCGACAGAAGTTACGAGGTCGCAAGAAAGGAGCAGACGAGACGTACAAGGAGTACGCAAGAGACCTGAAAACTCTCTTCGATAGGTGGTGTCAGTCCATCAGAATTGGTGGAGACTTTGGAAGGCTCCGTGAGGCCATGTTGCTCGAGGCCTACACCAATGGACTGCAAGATAAACTCAGGCTGTACCTGAGTGAGAGGGGTGTGACGACACTCCAAGAGGCTGCAGATAACTGTGACACTTATGCTGCTACTAATGCACATGTGTCAGACAACAGTGGCCAGTCTCGAGATCTGTACCAAAAGAAGTTTGGGTACAACAAGAACCACAGAGGTTCTTCTCAGGATCAGAGCAAGAGGGAAGACAAATCCCAAGAGAAAAGCAATCAAAATTCTTCAAAGCAGACAGGTTTGAAATTCCTGGGGAACTGCCATCACTGTGGCAAGCGAGGCCATAAGGTGGCTGACTGCTGGAAGAAGAAATCCACGGCATCCGTCAATTTTGTAGCACAGGGTTGGACCAGGGGATCAAACCACTGTGGGAGAATGGGACAAAGGTCCCTGGACACATTCATGTCCGCGGAGATGCCAGAGGAAATGCCAGTGAGTGCTAAGCAGTACCAAGGCGATGAAGGGAAGATGGCAGACTCTGAAGTAAATAGGGTGAGTGGATTTGGTGCCTTCATGAGGGAAGGTGAGATTGCTCTGCCAAATGGATTTGGTGCCTTCATGAGTGAAGGAGAGATTGCTCTGCTGAGTGGAGAAACCACTAGAGCTAGGATCCTCAGAGACACTGGATCCACCATAACTCTGGTGCGAGAAGGGATGTTGCCCTTCGATGAAAACTCGTCTACAGGACGACGCGTTTATATCCGTGGAATCGGCGCAACTGAGGATTTGCCGATCCGTTTGCACAAAGTGCAGTTGACCAGTGAGCTCATGGATGGGATTGTAGAAGTAGGGGTGTTGCCGGAGTCGCATCCCCTACCCAATGGAGTAGACGTACTCCTTGGGAATGATGTTGCTGGAGGCTGCGTTACCAGAAAGGTAGTGGTTGTTGATGAACCCCAGCTTGAATTATTGCCGGAGATGGAGGGTGCAGACTCCACTCCAGCAGGTGCTGTGACCAGGTCTCAGAGCAGACTGAGCACAGATGAGGGAGAAATCTGTTTGGGGGAAACGTTTATGAAATCTCTCGATCAAGAAGAAAAGCCTGAGATGTCGTTATTGAGGGATGACTTCATGGACACAACGATAGTGTCAGAGAAATGTAGTGGTCGGCGTAGTGACGTGTCTACGCTCGTCAACGAATCACAGGCTGACAGTAGCCTGGTTCCCCTCTATGCTGAGGAGGAGGAGGAGGAGGAGAGAGATGAAATTTCGCTAGGACCGTTTCTGAGAGAGAAGAAAGAGAGGGCAGATGAAGGAGTGATAAACGCATTCCAGCCCCATGTTTCCATAGATGACTGCAAGATGAAAGGGAAGCCTGACTCTTGTGTGGAGACGAGTATGGAGAGGCTGAGTGAGGGAGAGAAGAAAGATGGAAAGGAAAGAGTGAGTTTGCAAGCCAGGGTTAATTCCAGTGTGACCACAGGTGGCAGTGGGTCAGGGTGTGTTACAGAGTGTCAGAGAAAGGCAACACCGAGCATGCGAACAGGGTACGAATGGAAGTCGAGAAAAAAAGAAGAAAGAAAGATTGCCTGACACGATTGTGAGAGGGTGACAGAGGCACGAGTAGAAGGGGTAGCCACAGCATGTTAGGATGGGAACCCAATCTGACGCAGATCAGATCGTGTATATATCACCCTGTTTGGTTTCAAATTAAGAATGCACTTAAGAAGACAAGGTCAAGTTACTGAATATTGTTGACTTGGACAGTTGCATGTTGTCCATGAAGAGATGTGCATGTGTTTGAAGTTATGTTCATAAATTGTTGTTTGCATGTTTCTATCTTGACACTAATCAAATCGAGTAAGTGGCCAGCCGGGTTAGAAGTCCAGCCATTAAGCAAACGAACCACAATAATACATGTTGGTGAAAATTTAGGGGAAAAAACGCCGAGGACGGAAGAGTGACAAGTTTTGCAAAAATTTTAAGTAACTATTGAAGTTGACTGTAAAATTTTTGTTTTTCAAGGAGGGAGGTGTGATGGTTGCCCATCTGTGGCTCTCTTGTGTGTGTTAATTAGAGAGATTAGAGAGAGGACCGAGGGGGTCGCATGGTGTGTGGGCGAACCAATTAGTTCCCACAGGGAGGACATCCGCTCTCCCAGGGAAGTCTCCTTCATCACCTAGGTTGGTGATAAGATAAACACCCTGTCCCTCGCGCCGCCCTGGTGCTCCCTGGTGCTTGACCGAGGGGTGCTCTTTCCCAGCCAACGTTCCAAGCTAGGGGGTCACCAGAAGGGGTGGTGGGGGTGAGGGGCAGCGACCAGAGAAGCGTGCTCAGAGAGTGAAGCATTAAAAATCCTCACTTCGGCGTTAACATCCAAGCCACACGCAGGTTTTCCGAAGTCCCTGCTGAGACAAGAGCTGCCGACCTGTCTCAGAGGTGCCTGCCTGAAGATGATGTGAACTCCTCCAAAGAAAACCGACTCCCTCCACCTCTACGAGTTTAGCGAATACAGACTGGTTAGGAAAAGAACTGATTCTTATTTCGTCGTTGGATCTCGGTGAGCATTGACATTTTATTCAACATTGAACAATTGACTAAGAACTGAGAACATTCATTCCAATTTTTCTTTTTATTCGGCTGGCCTAGAAATTCATAAATATTCACAATTGAAATCAAATAATAACATTCTTCTTATGCATGCCTTGCATGATTGAAATACTTTATTCATTAAATCTATTATTATCTAAATCTCGCTTGCTTTCTCCTTGGTTGTGAGAGAAGAGTGAATGAAGCACGTCAGATATTTTGTGTCTACAAGTCAAGCCTCAAGTGTAAAGTAATTACACCAACTCATTAATCATCATACCCCTAGACTGCGAGGTTGGGCTTGTAACAATACTTGTATTTAGCATCCAAAATGAGAGAAAAGGGTAACAAGAAGATCAAAGCCCATACGACTCACATGCTTGACTTTGACCTGTACATGACCTTGACCTTCAGGGTCAAGGTCAAACAACTAAACCTAGCAATGACATCATACACTAAGAAATGCTTTACACATTTTTCCTACCAAAATACATGTGACCATGACCCAAGGTCAAGGTCATCCAAGGTCATGCAACACAAAGCTGTTAATTCAAGACATAGGAAGCACAATGGTGCTTATTGGCACTTTCTACCATGAGATATGGTCACTTTTAGTGGTTCACTACCCCATTTTGGTCACATTTCATAAGAGTCAAAGTGACCTTGACCTTGTGGAAATGTGACCAAATGTGTCTCATGATGATAGTATGACATGTGCCCCACATAATTATTAAGTTTGAAACAGTTATCTTCCATAGTTCAGGGTCAAGGTCACTTCAAAATATGTATACAATCCAACTTTGAAGAGCTCCTGTGACCTTGACCTTGAAGCAAGGTCAACCAAACTGGTATCAAAAGATAGGGCTTGCTTTGACCTATATACCACTTGTAGCTAAGGTCGCCATTCTCAATAACGTGGGAGAAAATTGGGAAAATGTGAAAAATGACTGTTTTTGAGACCACATTTATGGCTCCTGTGACCTTGACCTTGAAGCAAGGTCAAGTCACTATGTATGTTTTTTGAGGCCTTGTCATCATACACCATCATGCCAAATTGGGTGTTGATAGACTTAATAGTCTCCGATAAAAATCCAACGTTAAAGTTTTTTACGGACGACAGGACACCCGGACGGACGACACGAGAGACCTAGTATGAAAGTATAACATGTGTACTACAATGTTATGAAGTTTGGAAGAGTTATCTTCCATAGTTCAGGGTCAAGGTCACTTCAAAATATGTATACAATCCAACTTTAAAGAGCTCCTGTGAAGTTGACCTTGAAGCAAGGTCAAGTCACTATGTATGTTTTTTGACGCCTTGTCATCATACACCATCATGTCAAATTGGGTGTTGATAGACTTAATAGTCCCTGAGAAAAATCCAACGTTAAAGTTTTTACGGATTACAGGACGCCCGGACGCCCGGACGGACACCCGGACGGACGACACGAGTGACCTAGTATGAAAGTATAACATGTGTACTACAATGTTATGAAGTTTGGAAGAGTTATCTTCCATAGTTCAGGGTCAAGTTCACTTCAAAATATGTATAAAATCCAACTTTAAAGACCTCCTGTGACCTTGACCTTGAAACAAGGTCAATCAAACTGGTATCAAAAGATAGGGATTACTTTGCCCTATATACCATATATAGGTCAGGTATCCAATCTGAAAAACTTCTGAGAAAATTGGGAAAATGTGAAAAATGGCTGTTTTTTAGACAACATTTACGGCCCCTGCGACCTTGACCTTGAAGCAAGGTCAAGTCACTATGTACGTTTTTTGACGCCTTGTCATCATACACCATCATGCCAAATTGGGTGCTTATAGACTTAATAGTCTCCGAGAAAAATCCAACGTTAAAGTTTGTTACGGACGCCCCGACGGACGAAACGGGTGAGTACATACTCACTTTTGCTTCGCATGTGAGTCAAATTGATCCAAACTGAAATGAGTCATTTTTATTTTAGACAAGATGGAAGTGAAATTCCTGTAACTGGTAGTCATTGTTGTATGGGAGGGTGGCTTAACAACAAAATATTTTAGAGTTCTCTCTCTCTCTCTCAGTACAGAGTACAAGTGTGTGAGTTCGCAATCAGGAAGTTATCAAGTGGCCTAATTTTCAGGTGGAAAAGGGTAAATCGGTTCGAGTCAGATGTGGTTTATAGCCAAGCCGCTACTTACAACCAGTACCTGTTTTGATATGTGCGTTTTAATGGGTACTCCTGTGGTGTGCTCATGTGTTTGTGGGGTTGTGTGAATGTGTGTGCGTAAGTGTGCATTACCAAGTTTCCATTTGAGGAAAGACACCTTCAGCTGAACTGTGTTCACATTTGGATATCTCCAAGCAAGGACATCAGGGGACACTCCCTGCAGACACAGGACATCAGGGGACACTCCCTGCAGACACAGGACATCACGGGGCACTCCCTGCAGACACAGGACATCACGGGACACTCCCTGCAGACACAGGACATCACGGGACACTCCCTGCAGACAGAGGACATCACGGGACACTCCCTGCAGACACAGGACATCACGGGACACTCCCTGCAGACAGAGGACATCACGGGACACTCCCTGCAGACACAGAACATCACGGGACACTCCCTGCAGACACAGGACATCACGGGACACTCCCTGCAGACACAGGACATCACGGGATACTCCCTGCAGACACAGGACATCACGGGACACTCCCTGCAGACAGGGGACATCACGGGACACTCCCTGCAGACACAGGACATCACGGGACACTCCCTGCAGGCACAGGACATCACGGGACACTCCCTGCAGACACAGGACATCACGGGACACTCCCTGCAGACAGAGGACATCACGGGACACTCCCTGCAGACAGAGGACATCACGGGACACTCCCTGCAGACATCACGGGATACTCCCTGCAGACAGAGGACATCACGGGACACTCCCTGCAGACACAGGACATCACGGGACACTCCCTGCAGACACAGGACATCACGGGACACTCCCTGCAGACACAGGACATCACGGGACACTCCCTGCAGACATCACAGGACACTCCCTGCAGACACAGGACATCACGGGACACTCCCTGCAGACACAGGACACTCCCTGCAGACACAGGACATCACATGACACTCCCTGCAGACTCAGGACATCACGGGATACTCCCTGCAGACACAGGACATCACGGGACACTCCCCGCAGACACAGGACATCACAGGACACTCCCTGCAGACAGGGGACATCACAGGACACTCCCTGCAGACACAGGACACTCCCTGCAGACAGAGGACATCACAGGACATTCACTGCAGACATCACGGGACACTCCCTGCAGACACAGGACATCACGGGACACTCCCTGCAGACAGAGGACATCACGGGACACTCCCTGCAGACATCACGGGACACTCCCTGCAGACACAGGACATCACGGGACACTCCCTGCAGACACAGGGCATCACGGGGCACTCCCTGCAGACAGAGGACATCACGGGACACTCCCTGCAGACATCACGGGACACTCCCTGCAGACACAGGACATCACGGGACACTCCCTGCAGACACAGGACATCACGGGGCACTCCCTGCAGACACAGGACATCACGGGACACTCCCTGCAGACACAGGACATCCCCTGCAGACACAGGACATCACGGGACACTCCCTGCAGACACAGGACATCACGGGACACTCCCTGCAGACACAGGACATCCCCTGCAGACACAGGACATCACGGGACACTCCCTGCAGACACAGGACATCCCCTGCAGACACAGGGCATCACGGGATACTCCCTGCAGACACAGGACATCACGGGACACTCCCTGCAGACACAGGACATCCCCTGCAGACACAGGGCATCACGGGATACTCCCTGCAGACACAGGACATCCCCTGCAGACACAGGACATCACATGACACTCCCTGCAGACACAGGACATCACGGGATACTCCCTGCAGACACAGGACATCCCCTGCAGACACAGGGCATCACGGGATACTCCCTGCAGACACAGGACATCCCCTGCAGACACAGGACATCACATGACACTCCCTGCAGACACAGGACATCACGGGACACTCCCTGCAGACACAGGACATCACATGACACTCCCTGCAGACACAGGACATCACGGGACACTCCCTGCAGACACAGGACATCCCCTGCAGACACAGGACATCACAGGACACTCCCTGCAGACACAGGACATCACGGGACACTCCCTGCAGACACAGGACATCACGGGACACTCCCTGCAGACACAGGACATCACGGGACACTCCCTGCAGACACAGGACATCACGGGACACTCCCTGCAGACACAGGACATCCCCTGCAGACACAGGGCATCACGGGACACTCCCTGCAGACAGAGGACATCACGGGACACTCCCTGCAGACAGAGGATATCACGGGACACTCCCTGCAGACATCACGGGACACTCCCTGCAGACACAGGACATCACAGGACACTCCCTGCAGACAGAGGACATCACGGGACACTCCCTGCAGGCACAGGACATCACGGGACACTCCCTGCAGGCACAGGACATCACAGGACACTCCCTGCAGACAGAGGACATCACATGACACTCCCTGCAGACACAGGACATCACGGGACACTCCCTGCAGACACAGGACATCACGGGACACTCCCTGCAGGCACAGGACATCACGGGACACTCCCTGCAGACACAGGGCATCACGGGACACTCCCTTCAGACAGAGGACATCACGGGACACTCCCTGCAGACACAGGACATCACAGGACACTCCCTGCAGACAGAGGACATCACATGACACTCCCTGCAGACAGGGGACATCACAGGACACTCCCTGCAGACAGGGGACATCACAGGACACTCCCTGCAGACACAGGACATCACGGGACACTCCCTGCAGGCACAGGACATCACGGGACACTCCCTGCAGACATCACCGGACACTCCCTGCAGACACAGGACATCACGGGATACTCCCTGCAGACACAGGACATCACAGGACACTCCCTGCAGACACAGGACATCACGGGACACTCCCTGCAGACACAGGACATCACGGGACACTCCCTGCAGACAAAGGACATCACGGGGCACTCCCTGCAGACACAGGACATCACAGGACACTCCCTGCAGACAAAGGACATCACGGGACACTCCCTGCAGACACAGGACACCACGGGACACTCCCTGCAGACACAGGACATCACGGGACACTCCCTGCAGACACAGGACATCCCCTGCAGACACAGGACACTCCCTGCAGATAGAGGACATCACGGGACACTCCCTGCAGACACAGGACATCACAGGACACTCCCTGCAGACACAGGACACCACGGGACACTCCCTGCAGACACAGGACATCACGGGATACTCCCTGCAGACAGAGGACATCACGGGATACTCCCTGCAGACAGAGGACATCACGGGACACTCCCTGCAGACAAAGGACATCACGGGGCACTCCCTGCAGACACAGGACATCACGGGACACTCCCTGCAGACACAGGACACCACGGGACACTCCCTGCAGACAGAGGACATCACGGGACACTCCCTGCAGGCACAGGACATCACGGGACACTCCCTGCAGGCACAGGACATCACGGGACACTCCCTGCAGACACAGGACACCACGGGACACTCCCTGCAGACAGAGGACATCACATGACACTCCCTGCAGACAGAGGACATCACGGGACACTCCCTGCAGGCACAGGACATCACGGGACACTCCCTGCAGACAGAGGACATCACGGGACACTCCCTGCAGACAGAGGACATCACAGGACACTCCCTGCAGAAACAGGACATCACGGGACACTCCCTGCAGACAGAGGACATCACAGGACACTCCCTGCAGACACAGGACATCACGGGACACTCCCTGCAGACACAGGACATCACAGGACACTCCCTGCAGACACAGGGCATCACGGGACACTCCCTGCAGACAGAGGACATCACGGGACACTCCCTGCAGACACAGGACATCACAGGACACTCCCTGCAGACACAGGACATCACAGGACACTCCCTGCAGACAGAGTACATCACGGGTCACTCCCTGCAGACACAGGACATCACGGGACACTCCCTGCAGACACAGGACATCACGGGACACTCCCTGCAGACAGAGGACATCACGGGACACTCCCTGCAGGCACAGGACATCACGGGACACTCCCTGCAGACACAGGACATCACGGGACACTCCCTGCAGACAGAGGACATCACGGGACACTCCCTGCAGACACAGGACATCACGGGACACTCCCTGCAGACAGAGGACATCACGGGACACTCCCTGCAGACACAGAACATCACGGGACACTCCCTGCAGACACAGGACATCACGGGACACTCCCTGCAGACACAGGACATCACGGGATACTCCCTGCAGACACAGGACATCACGGGACACTCCCTGCAGACAGGGGACATCACGGGACACTCCCTGCAGACACAGGACATCACGGGACACTCCCTGCAGGCACAGGACATCACGGGACACTCCCTGCAGACACAGGACATCACGGGACACTCCCTGCAGACAGAGGACATCACGGGACACTCCCTGCAGACAGAGGACATCACGGGACACTCCCTGCAGACATCACGGGATACTCCCTGCAGACAGAGGACATCACGGGACACTCCCTGCAGACACAGGACATCACGGGACACTCCCTGCAGACACAGGACATCACGGGACACTCCCTGCAGACACAGGACATCACGGGACACTCCCTGCAGACAGAGGACATCACGGGACACTCCCTGCAGACACAGGACATCACGGGACACTCCCTGCAGACATCACAGGACACTCCCTGCAGACATCACAGGACACTCCCTGCAGACACAGGACATCACGGGACACTCCCTGCAGACAC
Source organism: Theodoxus fluviatilis (assembly GCA_034096865.1). Classification (NCBI taxonomy): domain Eukaryota; kingdom Metazoa; phylum Mollusca; class Gastropoda; order Cycloneritida; family Neritidae; genus Theodoxus; species Theodoxus fluviatilis. The sequence goes on from JAWQFJ010002579.1 coordinate 51,879, forward strand.
AGGACACTCCCTGCAGACACAGGACATCACATGACACTCCCTGCAGACTCAGGACATCACGGGATACTCCCTGCAGACACAGGACATCACGGGACACTCCCCGCAGACACAGGACATCACAGGACACTCCCTGCAGACAGGGGACATCACAGGACACTCCCTGCAGACACAGGACACTCCCTGCAGACAGAGGACATCACAGGACATTCACTGCAGACATCACGGGACACTCCCTGCAGACACAGGACATCACGGGACACTCCCTGCAGACAGAGGACATCACGGGACACTCCCTGCAGACATCACGGGACACTCCCTGCAGACACAGGACATCACGGGACACTCCCTGCAGACACAGGGCATCACGGGGCACTCCCTGCAGACAGAGGACATCACGGGACACTCCCTGCAGACATCACGGGACACTCCCTGCAGACACAGGACATCACGGGACACTCCCTGCAGACACAGGACATCACGGGGCACTCCCTGCAGACACAGGACATCACGGGACACTCCCTGCAGACACAGGACATCACGGGACACTCCCTGCAGACACAGGACATCACGGGACACTCCCTGCAGACACAGGACATCACGGGACACTCCCTGCAGACAGAGGACATCACGGGACACTCACTGCAGACACAGGACATCAAGGGATACTCCCTGCAGACATCACGGGACACTCCCTGCAGACACAGGACATCACGGGATACTCCCTGCAGACTCAGGACATCACGGGATACTCCCTGCAGACACAGGACATCCCCTGCAGACACAGGACATCACGGGATACTCCCTGCAGACATCACGGGACACTCCCTGCAGACACAGGACATCACGGGACACTCCCTGCAGACACAGGACATCCCCTGCAGACACAGGGCATCACGGGACACTCCCTGCAGACACAGGACATCACGGGACACTCCCTGCAGACACAGGACATCACGGGACACTCCCTGCAGACACAGGACATCACGGGACACTCCCTGCAGGCACAGGACATCACGGGACACTCCCTGCAGATAGAGGACATCACGGGACACTCCCTGCAGACGGAGGACATCACGGGACACTCCCTGCAGATAGAGGACATCACGGGACACTCCCTGCAGACAGAGGACATCACGGGACACTCCCTGCAGATAGAGGACATCACGGGACACTCCCTGCAGACACAGGACATCACGGGACACTCCCTGCAGATAGAGGACATCACGGGACACTCCCTGCAGACACAGGACATCACGGGACACTCCCTGCAGATAGAGGACATCACGGGACACTCCCTGCAGACAGAGGACATCACGGGACACTCCCTGCAGACACAGGACATCACGGGACACTCCCTGCAGACAGAGGACATCATATGACACTCCCTGCAGACAGAGGACATCACATGACACTCCCTGCAGACAGAGGACATCACATGACACTCCCTGCAGACAGAGGACATCACATGACACTCCCTGCAGACACAGGACATCACGGGACACTCCCTGCAGACACAGGACATCACGGGACACTCCCTGCAGACACAGGACATCCCCTGCAGACAGAGGACATCACGGGACACTCCCTGCAGACAGAGGACATCACGGGACACTCCCTGCAGACACAGGACATCACGGGACACTCCCTGCAGGCACAGGACATCACGGGATACCCCCTGCAGACACAGGACATCACGGGACACTCCCTGCAGACACAGGACATCACGGGACACTCCCTGCAGACACAGGACATCACGGGACACTCCCTGCAGACACAGGACACTCCCTGCAGACAGAGGACATCACAGGACATTCACTGCAGACACATTCTGTGGCTGACGATGGAGTCTGGCTGGATTGAGGACACACGTCATTCATTGCAACTCAAGCAACGCGCCCATACCTTGTCTGCCACAACACCAGTCCAAGACTTGTGGCGTCCCCAGCTCAGGTCTAGAGGCCAGAGTGGAATGCCAAGCCTGAGTGCGAGAGTTAAGCACATGGGGAGTGGCATGGCTGTAGCTGTTCTCACATCTCGGCAACACCACCACTTCCCACGCAGTCATGGTGCCTGCGTGAAACGTGGCGCCCTTTCGACCACAGTGAAGTAAGCTGTCCCCCAAGTCCACACACGGCCAACAACGTCACTCAGGACCATGGCAAGGCTCGGTTGTCCACACTCTTTATTCAATAACAGCAAATAAAATCTCTTCATTTCACCCATTATGAATACCAAATATACATGTATATGCACAGTTCTATGCACAATCCATGGCAGAATTTGCCTTGACAAGCATGAATAATATCACAACTGTACTTTTTTCATCTATAACTGCATTTGGCATTTCATTTCTTATGATGCAGTTCACCTCAAAGGAGCACAGACGCCATGCTGGTTGCCATGGCCGTCGTCTTAGAGTCGACATGTCTTCAAACTTCTTCACCCTCCACAACCCGAGCGCTGACCCCACAGCTTCTACTGACCCTTCCATGAATAAAAACCAAAAACAATCGCAGATAAATGAAATGGGGAAAAGACCAAAACAAAGGCAGGATAGACTGACAGACACAATGTATGGCAACTGTACAAACTACCCAAAAGAATCACCCAGCACCTTTGGCAACCGAACATGATTGGTAATGTGGACATTCTCAAAAAGGTCGCCAGCAAAAAGGAAACTGCCACAAAATGCAAGAAATCACTCCTGCCTGCAAAGGATCTGCCTGCACTCCCATGCAGCGTGGGACTGAAGTGGTGGCACCCACCGGATCCATGGCAGGATGGGATCCACACCCACGACAGGACGGGATCCACACCCACGACAGGTTGGGATCCACACCCACGACAGGACGGGATCCACACCCACGACAGGACGGGATCCACACCCACGACAGGACGGGATCCACACCCACGACAGGATGGGATCCACACCCACGACAGGACGGGATCCACACCCACGACAGGACGGGATCCACACCCACGACAGGATGGGATCCACACCCACGACAGGTTGGGATCCACACCCACGATAGGTTGGAATCCACACCCATGGCAGGTTGGGATCCACACCCACGACAGGTTGGGATCCACACCCACGACAGGTTGGGATCCACACCCACGACAGGTTGGGATCCACACCCACGACAGGTTGGAATCCACACCCATGGCAGGTTGGGATCCACACCCACGACAGGTTGGGATCCACACCCATGGCAGGTTGGGATCACACCCACGACAGGTTGGGATCCACACCCACGACATTTCTATCACAGTGACCATGAAGGTCAAACTACATTTTGGATTTTAATAAATAGTGGTGCCAGGGCCCCATTCATTCAACATCTCTTTAAGAACACACTGACCTTAACGAATTTCCCTCAACATACAACTGATTATGCATTTTATTACATGTTGGTTGAATACACAGCAAGTTTTGCACGACTGTTCACCAGGTCCTGTCCCAGTGGGGCCATGGCTAGTGCTCTCTGAAGCACTGGAAGACACCAAGGAACCACTGCCAAAGGGACCCACAGCCCTGCATGGACAGGGGCCATCTTCCCTCCGCCCTGTGTACCCACTGTCTCTGCTTCCTGTCTTCTATAAGGAAGATGGCTCCAAGAGATACGATGGGTCTAGTCCTCCACACAGGAGTCATGTTAAGTCATGCCATGTTGAGTCATGCAGTGTCATGTTGAGTCGCAGTGTCATGTCATGTTGAGTCATGCAGTGTCATGTCACGCAGTGTCATGTCATGCCATGTAGAGTCACACAGTGTCATGTCAAGTCGTGCAGTATCATGTCATGCCATGATGAGTCACACAATGTCACGACATGCCATGTCGAGTCACGCAGTGTCATGTCATGCCATGTTGAGTCACATAGTCGTGTCATGCCATGTTGAGTCACACAGTGTCATGTCAAGTTGTGCAGTGTCATGCCATGCCATGTCGAGTCACGCAGTGCCATGTCATGCCAGGTTGATTCACACAGTGTCATGTCAAGTCGTGCAGTGTCATGTCATGCAATGTTAAGTCACACAGTGTCATGTCATGCCATGTCGAGTCACACATTGTCATGTCAGGTCGAGTCGAGTCATGCAGTGTCATGTCATGCCATGTTGACTCACGCAGTGTCATGTAGAGTCACACAGTGTTATATCATGTCAAGTTATGCAGTGTCATGTCCTGTCGAGTTACGCAGTGTCAAGTCATGCAGTGTCATGTCCTGTCATAATGCGTCACGCAGTGTCATGTCATGTTGAATCATGCAGTGTCATGTTGAGTCACACAGTGTTATGTCATGTCAAGTCATGCAGTGTCATGTCCTGTCGAGTTACGCAGTGTCATGTCATGTCATGTCGAGTCATGCAGTGTCATGTCCTGTCATGTCATGTGTGGATGTCCCACACCAGGTGCCTGTGTGTAGTGCGTCCATGGCATGGAACACGAGCCGAATGGAGATGCATTGGGAGACCTCTCTCTTGGAAAGGCACATCTGCACAGACCAATGAAAAAACACACAAAAAAATATTAAGCTGGCAACATCTGCACAGCGCAAGGTAGCAATACCTAGTTCAGCTTTGCAGACAGCATTTTCAGCAGTCACAGGCCTGATGGAGGACACACATTTTGCGCTTGCCACTCCAGCAATCCGTAGCAAAGGTTTTGCAAAGTGTGCCCTCTTGTTCTGGTGCATGTGCACAGCACACCTTAGACTCTTTTGAGAGGAATCAAACAGGCTTGCATGAGATGATGCAGGCAAAACAACTCATTCTTTGCAGAGCTGTGCAGAATTGCATGCATGCCAACTGCAGGAAACCATGACATCTTTCTTCCCTGTCTGCACGCCACATTGTCCTCAACTCATTCATGCTAAACATTCAGTGCACATGTGCATGCACACAAATACATAAACATGCATGCACACAAACACACACAGGTACTCCCACACAGAGGCACATCCATTACACATCTGTTTAATTATGGCACCTCCTATACACTGCATTGAATCCATAGCAAATTGAATCCAACAAGAGGGACATTATGGTGCCGTCTTTACTGGCACAGACATTTCTTCCTTCAATAAGCCTATGTTCCTAAATCTTTGCAAGGAAAAATCCCGACACACACTCCGTCCATCCCACAGCTGAACGCTCACTGCCCCACCACAACTGTGGCTCAGCTTAGGCACTTGGACATACGCTGTGGTGCAGTGTCTGTCACCTTCACTGGAAACAAGGAATAACTCATTTCCTTGGGAGCAACAAGAAAAAAGATGCCAAAGTTACTGGTTGAACACAGCCTGTCATGGACATTTCTCTCTCCAACACACAGAAATAGAATCATACCAACAACAAATGAGCACTCATTTATATGACAAACTGTAAAATAAAAGTCTTTTACAAAAACTGTATAATGATCTGAAAGCTTCAAGTGTGAAACCCTGCGATTTGACAGTTCTTACAAAACAGAAAAACCTGCAGAATGAGAGGTCAGGCATAAGTTTCCAGGTCCCTGCTGAGTGGGGTTGCATGACCAGGTTTCATGACACCACACATACTGCCACCTGTTGCTGACCCCACAGCAGCAGTTTCGGTGCTGGGAAGGATTCCGCCACGGGAAAACGCCAGCCTGGCAAGGGCTTTCCGACACCCGACAGTGTGTGATGTCATAACGCTGGTGTATAGGTGTTTCTTTCTTATTGCAGCTTTCCTACCTTCCATGAGTGCTCAAGTCGCACACCTTTACACCCTGGTCATTGGGTTGCTCCTTTCCTCACTATCTCCTTCCCCACTGCCTGCTTCCCCTATCTCCATCCCCACTGCCTGCTCCCCCTATCACCATCCCCACTGCCTGCTCCCCCTATCACCATCCCCACTGCCTGCTCCCCCTATCTCCATCCCCACTGCCTGCTCCCCCTATCTCCATCCCCACTGCCTGCTCCCCCTATCACCATCCCCACTGCCTGCTCCCCCTATCACCATCCCCACTGCCTGCTCGCCCTATCTCCATCCCCACTGCCTGCTCCCCCTATCACCATCCCCACTGCCTGCTCCCCCTATCTCCATCCCCACTGCCTGCTCCCCCTATCTCCATCCCCACTGCCTGCTCCCCCTATCTCCATCCCCACTGCCTGCTCCCCCTATCTCCATCCCCACTGCCTGCTCCCCCTATCTCCATCCCCACTGCCTGATTCCCCTATCTCCATCCCCACTGCCTACTCCCCCTATCTCCATCCGCACTGCCTGCTCCCCCTATCTCCATCCCCACTGCCTGCTCCCCCTATCTCCATCCCCACTGCCTGCTCCCCCTATCTCCATCCCCACTGCCTGCTCCCCCTATCTCCATCCCCACTGCCTGATTCCCCTATCTCCATCCCCACTGCCTGCTCCCCCTATCTCCATCCCCACTGCCTGCTCCCCCTATCTCCATCCCCACTGCCTGCTCCCCCTATCTCCATCCCCACTGCCTGCTCCCCCTATCACCATCCCCACTGCCTGCTCCCCCTATCACCATCCCCACTGCCTGCTCCCCCTATCTCCATCCCCACTGCCTGCTCCCCCTATCTCCATCCCCACTGCCTGCTCCCCCTATCTCCATCCCCACTGCCTGCTCCCCCTATCTCCATCCCCACTGCCTGCTCCCCCTATCTCCATCCCCACTGCCTGCTCCCCCTATCTCCATCCCCACTGCCTGCTCCCCCTATCACCATCCCCACTGCCTGCTCCCCCTATCTCCATCCCCACTGCCTGCTCCCCCTATCACCATCCCCACTGCCTGCTCCCCCTATCTCCATCCCCACTGCCTGCTCCCCCTATCACCATCCCCACTGCCTGCTCCCCCTATCACCATCCCCACTGCCTGCTCCCCCTATCTCCATCCCCACTGCCTGGTCCTCCTATCTCCATCCCCACTGCCTGCTCCCCCTATCTCCATCCCCACTGCCTGCTCCCCCTATCTCCATCCCCACTGCCCAGGGAGCAAGAAACTCACATCTGATCGACGTCCAGACAAAAATTATGCCAGTCATTGGTCTTCATCAATAGCGCTACATTATAAATTTTTCAACCATTCCTCTTCAAAATAATCACTACTGAACACACACACTGAATGTTTGCATGGAAAATGCATGATTAAACTCATGACAGTCCCACAAACACAAAGCTCAACAATTAGATTCTCTTCTTACATTAACTGAAAAAGTGACACAAACTTATGTGATAAAGGTGAAACATTTCACTGAATGCACACAGAAGAATCACACACAATCCAACTTTGAGAAAGATTTCATTGAATGCACACAGAAGAATCACACACAATCCAACTTTGAGAAAGATTTCACTGAATGCACACAGAAAAATCACACATAATCCAACTTTGAGAAATAAAATCATTTCATCAAAGAAACACTAATACACATGGGACTTTTGTTTTAAAATGTGAGTACATTTACCCAGAGAAACAGTGAAGGAAAGACCCCTGCAGGCATTTTCACCACCGTGCCTGCCACGTTGTCAGGCACACCGCGTCACCCCAGCCAGGTTGCCAGGTAAATGCAGCAGTACTTCACAGCATTGCCTCTACTGCACAGCCAGTAGAGCAGCAGTACTTCACAGCATTGCCTCTACTGCACAGCCAGTACAGTAGCAGTACTTCACAGCATTGCCTCTACTGTACAGCCAGTAGAGCAGCAGTACTTCACAGCATTGCCTCTACTGTACAGCCAGTAGAGTAGCAGTACTTCACAGCATTGCCTCTACTGTACAGCCAGTAGAGCAGCAGTACTTCACAGCATTGCCTCTACTGTACAGCCAGTAGAGCAGCAGTACTTCACAGCATTGCCTCTACTGCACAGCCAGTACAGTAGCAGTACTTCACAGCATTGCCTCTACTGTACAGCCAGTAGAGCAGCAGTACTTCACAGCATTGCCTCTACTGTACAGCCAGTAGAGCAGCAGTACTTCACAGCATTGCCTCTACTGTACAGCCAGTAGAGCAGCAGTACTTCACAGCATTGCCTCTACTGTACAGCCAGTAGAGTAGCAGTACTTCACAGCATTGCCTCTACTGTACAGCCAGTAGAGCAGCAGTACTTCACAGCATTGCCTCTACTGTACAGCCAG
>JAWQFJ010002579.1:65000-77500 GCA_034096865.1 Theodoxus fluviatilis
TGTTCGTGTGTGTATTTGTGAGTGTGTTTGTGTGTGTGAGTGTGTTTGTATGTGTTTGTCTGTGAGCGTGTTTGTATGTGTGTGTGTGTATTTGTATATGGGTGTGTCTGTGTGTGTTTGTTTCTTTGTGTGTTTGTGTGTGCGTGTGTGTTTGTGTGCATGTGTTTGTCTGTGAATGTGATTGTGTGTGTGTTTGTATGTGTGTGTCTGTGTGTGTATGCACGGGTGTTTGTGTGTGTATGTATCTTGGTGTCAATGTGCAGTATGTGGCTTTAGTGTCTTTATCTGTCCATCCCTCTATTGGTATTCATATTCATTCATTTATCAGTGTTCATCCCTAGAGCCATTGCTCCCCTCCACCCTAGAGCCATCGCTCCCCTCCACCCTGGAGGCATCGCTCCCCTCCACCCTAGAGCCATCGCTCCACTCACCCTGGAGCCATCGCTCCCCTCCACCCTACAGCCATCGCTCCCCTCCACCCTGGAGCCATCGCTCCCCTCCACCCTGGAGCCATCGCTCCCCTCCACCCTAGAGCCATCGCTCCCCTCCACCCTAGAGCCATCGCTCCACTCACCCTGGAGCCATCGCTCCCCTCCACCCTAGAGCCATTGCTCCCCTCCACCCTAGAGCCATCGCTCCCCTCCACCCTAGAGCCATCGCTCCCCTCCACCCTGGAGCCATCGCTCCCCTCCACCCTAGAGCCATTGATCCCCTCCACCCTGGAGCCATCGCTCCCCTCCACCCTGGAGCCATCGCTCCCCTCCACCCTAGAGCCATCGCTCCCCTCCACCCTAGAGCCATCGCTCCCCTCCACCCTGGAGCCATCGCTCCCCTCCACTCTGGAGCCATAGCTCCCCTCCACCCTAGAGCCATCGCTCCCCTCCACCCTAGAGCCATCGCTCCCCTCCACCCTAGAGCCATCGCTCCCCTCCACCCTGGAGCCATCGCTCCCCTCCACCCTAGAGCCATCGCTCCCCTCCACCCTGGAGCCATCGCTCCCCTCCACCCTAGAGCCATCGCTCTCCTCCACCCTGAAGGACAAACAAGCAAACTCACCATCCATGCTTCTCCTGCAGGAGGTCGGGCACCACCGTCACCAGGGCGATGTACAGAAAGCCGCCAGATGTGAAGGGCAGAATCCAGGCCGTCTTGGCTCCTGTGACACCCAAAGTCACATGTACCCGCACTGTACATTTACCCAGAGTCACATGTACCCGCACTGTACATCTACCCAGAGTCACATGTACCTGCACTGTACATCTACCCAGAGTCACATGTACCCACACTGCACATCTACCCACACTTTACATCTACCTGCACTGTACATCTACCCACACTGTACGTCTACCTGCACTGTACATCTACCCATGTTGTACACCTACCCATATTACACATCTACCCACACTGTACACCTCCTCACACTGTACGTCTACTCATGCTGTACATGGGAATGGCAATAAGGGACAGTGTATGGCGGTATGGGAATGGGAATAAGAGACAGTGTATGGCGGTATGGGAATGGCAACAAGGGACAGTGTATGGCGGTATGGGAATGGCAACAAGGGATAGTGTATGGCGGTATGGGAATGGCAACAAGGGACAGTGTATGGCGGTATGGGAATGGCAACAAGGGACAGTGTATGGCGGTATGGGAATGGCAACAAGGGACAGTGTATGGCGGTATGGGAATGGCAACAAGGGACAGTGTATGGCGGTATGGGAATGGCAACAAGGGGCAGTGTATGGCGGTATGGGAATGGCAACAAGGGACAGTGTATGGCGGCATGGGAATGGCAATAAGGAACAGTGTATGATGGTATGGGAATGGCAACAAGGGACAGTGTATGGTGGTATGGGAATGGCAACAAGGGACAGTGTATGGCGGTATGGGAATGGCAACAAGGGACAGTGTATGGCGGTATGGGAATGGGAACAAGGGACAGTGTATAGTGGTATGGGAATGGCAACAAGGGACAGTGTATGGCAGTATGGGAATGGCAACAAGGGACAGTGTATGGCGGTATGGGAATGGCAACAAGGGACAGTGTATGGTGGTATGGGAATGGGAACAAGGGACAGTGTATGGTGGTATGGGAATGGCAATAAGGGACAGTGTATGGTGGTATGGGAATGGCAACAAGGGACAGTGTATGGCGGTATGGGAATGGCAACAAGGAACAGTGTATGGTGGTATGGGAATGGGAACAAGGGACAGTGTATGGTGGTATGGGAATGGCAACAAGGGACAGTGTATGGTGGTATGGGAATGGCAACATGAGGCAGTGTATGGTGGTATGGGACTTTTATCTTCGCCAGCCCTGTATGCTGCCTGGGAGACATCTGAACTCATTCATTTGACACAGGACCATGAGTACAGAGAAACAATACCAAAGTAAACTGCGAAAAAATGGGCCATTGAACACAAACAACTGCACAAACAACATACACAAACAACAGACAAAAACAACAGACACAAACAATAGACACAAACAACACACACAAACAACAGACACAAACAACTGACACAAACAACAGACACAAACAACAGACACAAACAACAGACACAAACAACTGACACAAACAACAGACACAAACAACTGCACAAACAACTGCACAAACAACAGACACTAACAATTGACACAAAAAATCGACACAAACAATTGACACAAACAATTGACACATACAACAGACAAAAACAACAGACACAAACAATTGACACAAACAACAGACACAAACAACTGCACAAACAACTGCACAAACAACAGACACAAACAACAGACACAAACAATTGACACAAACAACTGACACAAACAACAGACACAAACAACAGACACAAACAACAGACACAAACAATTGACACAAACAATTGACACAAACATTGACACAAGCAACAGACATAAACAAAGACACAAACAATTGACACAAACAATTAACACAAACAACAGACACAAACAATTAACACAAACAACTGCACAAACAATTAACACAAACAACTGACACAAACAATTGACACAAACCATTAACACAAACAACACACACAAACAATTGACACAAACAACTGACACAAACAATTAACACAAACAACTGCACAAACAATTAACACAAACAACAGACACAAACAATTAACACAAACAATTAACACAAACAACACACACAAACAATTAACACAAACAACTGCACAAACAATTAACACAAACAATTAACACAAACAATTGACACAAACAATTGGCACAAACAACACACACAAACAATTAACACAAACAACTGCACAAACAATTAACACAAACAATTAACACAAACAATTGACACAAACAATTGGCACAAACAATTGACACAAATAACTGACACAAACAATTGACACAAACAATTGACACAAACAACTGACACAAATAATTGACACAAATAATTGACACAAACAATTGACACAAATAATTGACACAAACAACACACACAAACAACTGCACAAACAACACACACAAACAACAGACACAAACTACTGCACAAACAACAGACACAAACAACAGACACAAACAACTGCACAAACAACAGACACAAACAACTGACACAAACAACAGACACAAACAACTGCACAAACAACAGACACAAACAACTGACACAAACAACAGACACAAACAACTGACACAAACAACAGACACAAACAACTGCACAAACAACAGACACAAACAACAGACACAAACAACAGACACAAACAACACACACAAACAATTGACACAAACAACAGACACAAATAACAGACACAAACAACAGACACAAACAACTGCACAAACAACTGCACAAACAACACACACAAACAACTGACACAAACAATTGACACAAGCAACAGACACAAACAACTGCACAAACAACAGACACAAACAACAGACACAAACAATTGACACAAACAATTTACACAAACAACAGACACAAACAATTGACACAAACAACTGACACAAACAACACACACAAACAATTAACACAAACAACTGCTCAAACAACAGACACAAACAATTGACACAAACAACTGCACAAATAACAGACACAAACAATTGACACAAACAACTGCACATACAACAGACACAAACAATTGACACAAACAATTTACACAAACAACTGACACAAACAACAGACACAAACAATTGACACAAACAACTGACACAAACAACAGACACAAACAATTGACACAAACAACTGCACAAATAACAGACACAAACAATTGACACAAACAACTGCACATACAACAGACACAAACAATTGACACAAACAATTGACACAAACAATTAACACAAACACACACACAAACAATTGACACAAACAATTAACACAAACAACAGACACAAACAATTAATACAAACAATTAACACAAACAACACACACAAACAATTAACACAAACAACTGCACAAACAATTAACACAAACAACAGACACAAACAAATAACACAAACAACTGCACAAACAATTAACACAAACAATTAACACAAACAATTGACACAAACAATTGGCACAAACAATTGACACAAATAACTGACACAAATAACAGACACAAACAACAGACACAAACAACTGCACAAACAACTGCACAAACAATAGACACAAACAACTGCACAAACAACACACACAAACAACTGACACAAACAATTGACACAAGCAACAGACACAAACAACTGCACAAACAACAGACACAAACAATTGACACAAACAATTTACACAAACAATTTACACAAACAACAGACACAAACAACTGACACAAACAACAGACACAAACAATTGACACAAACAATTTACACAAACAATTAACACAAACACACACACAAACAATTGACACAAACAATTCACAAACAACTGCACAAACAATTAACACAAACAACAGACACAAACAATTAATACAAACAACTGCACAAATAACAGACACAAACAATTGACACAAACAATTTACACAAACAACGGACACAAACAATTGACACAAACAACTGACACAAACAACAGACACAAACAATTTTCACAAACAACTGCACAAACAATTAACACAAACAACAGACACAAACAATTGACACAAACAATTGACACAAACAATTAACACAAACAACTGACACAAACAATTGACACAAACAACTGCACAAACAACAGACACAAACAATTGACACAAACAACTGCACAAACAACAGACACAAACAACTGACACAAACAACAGACACAAACAACAGACACAAACAACAGACACAAACAACTGACACAAACAACAGACACAAACAACAGACACAAACAACTGCACAAACAACAGACACAAACAACAGACACAAACAACTGCACAAACAACACACACAAACAACTGACACAAACAATTGACACAAACAACAGACACAAACAATTGACACAAACAATTAACACAAACAACACACACAAACAATTGACACAAACAACTGCACAAACAATTAACACCAACAACAGACACAAACAATTAATACAAACAATTAACACAAACAACTGCACAAACAATTAACACAAACAACTGCACAAACAAATAACACAAACAACAGACACAAACAATTAACACAAACAACTGCACAAACAATTAACACAAATCATTAACACAAACAATTGACACAAACAATTGGCACAAACAATTGACACAAACAACTGACACAAACAACAGACACAAACAACTGACACAAACAACAGACACAAACAACAGACACAAACAACTGACACAAACAACAGACACAAACAACAGACACAAACAACTGCACAAACAACAGACACAAACAACACACACAAACAACTGACACAAACAATTGACACAAACAACTGCACAAATAACAGACACAAACAATTGACACAAACAATTGACACAAACAATTGACACAAACAACTGACACAAACAATTGACACAAACAATTTACACAAACAACAGACACAAACAATTGACACAAACAACTGCTCAAACAACAGACACAAACAATTAACACAAACAACTGACAAAAACAATTGACACAAACAACTGCACAAATAACAGACACAAACAATTGACACAAACAATTGACACAAACAACTGACACAAACAATTGACACAAACAATTTACACAAACAACAGACACAAACAATTGACACAAACAACTGCACAAATAACAGACACAAACAATTGACACAAACAATTTACACAAACAACAGACACAAACAATTTTCACAAACAACTGCTCAAACAACAGACACAAACAATTGACACAAACAACTGCACAAATAACAGACACAAACAACTGACACAAACAACTGCACATACAACAGACACAAACAATTGACACAAACAATTTACACAAACAACTGACACAAACAACAGACACAAACAATTGACACAAACAACTGACACAAAAAACAGACACAAACAACTGCACAAACAATTAACACAAACAACAGACACAAACAATTAATACAAACAATTAACACAAACAACACACACAAACAATTAACACAAACAACTGCACAAACAATTAACACAAACAACAGACACAAACAAATAACACAAACAACTGCACAAACAATTAACACAAACAATTAACACAAACAATTGACACAAACAATTGGCACAAACAATTGACACAAATAACTGACACAAATAACAGACACAAACAACAGACACAAACAACTGCACAAACAACTGCACAAACAACAGACACAAACAACTGCACAAACAACACACACAAACAACTGACACAAACAATTGACACAAGCAACAGACACAAACAACTGCACAAACAACAGACACAAACAATTGACACAAACAATTTACACAAACAACAGACACAAACAACAGACACAAACAACTGACACAAACAACAGACACAAACAATTGACACAAACAATTTACACAAACAACAGACACAAACAATTGACACAAACAACTGCACAAACAACAGACACAAACAATTGACACAAACAACTGCACAAACAATTAACACAAACAACAGACACAAACAATTAACACAAACAACTGCACAAACAACAGACACAAACAATTGACACAAACAATTTACACAAACAACAGACACAAACAATTGACACAAACAACTGACACAAACAACAGACACAAACAACAGACACAAACAACTGACACAAACAACAGACACAAACAATTGACACAAACAATTGACACAAACAATTAACACAAACAACTGACACAAACAATTGACACAAGCAACAGACACAAACAACTGCACAAACAACAGACACAAACAATTGACACAAACAATTTACACAAACAACAGACACAAACAATTGACACAAACAACTGACACAAACAACAGACACAAACAATTGACACAAACAACTGCACAAATAACAGACACAAACAATTGACACAAACAACTGCACATACAACAGACACAAACAATTGACACAAACAATTTACAAACAACAGACACAAACAATTGACACAAACAATTAACACAAACAACACACACAAACAATTGACACAAACAACTGCACAAACAATTAACACAAACAACAGACACAAACAATTAATACAAACAATTAACACAAACAACACACACAAACAATTAACACAAACAACTGCACAAACAATTAACACAAACAACAGACACAAACAATTAACACAAACAACTGCACAAACAATTAACACAAACAATTAACACAAACAATTGACACAAACAATTGGCACAAACAATTGACACAAATAACTGACACAAACAACAGACACAAACAATTGACACAAACAATTGACACAAATAATTGACACATACAACACACACAAACAACTGCACAAACAACACACACAAACAATTGACACAAACAACTGCACAAACAACAGACACAAACAACTGACACAAACAAATGACACAAACATTTGACACACACAAATGACACGAACGACACAAAACAGCAGTTTAACATTTTTTGAGTGAAGAGATTTGACACACAAACAACTCCGATTGTTTTGGAATTCATCATCTGACTCTAGGCCAAAAATCGTACAACACTGCAGTGCAAGGCACACATGACAAGAGTGCCGCCTCTGCCTCCACAGGCCCGCCTACCTGCAGCCTCTGCCTCCCTCCCCAGGCCCGCCTACCTGCAGCCTCTGCCTCCCTCCCCAGGCCCGCCTACCTGCAGCCTCTGCCTCCCTCCCCAGGCCCGCCTACCTGCAGCCTCTGCCTCCCTCCCCAGGCCCGCCTACCTGCAGCCTCTGCCTCCCTCCCCAGGCCCGCCTACCTGCAGCCTCTGCCTCCCCAGGCCCGCCTACCTGCAGCCTCTGCCTCCCCAGGCCCGCCTACCTGCAGCCTCTGCCTCCCCAGGCCCGCCTACCTGCAGTCTCTGCCTCCCCAGGCCCGCCTACCTGCAGTCTCTGCCTCCCCAGGCCCGCCTACCTGCAGCCTCTGCCTCCCTCCCAGGCCCGCCTACCTGCAGCCCTGCCTCCCCAGGCCCGCCTACCTGCAGTCTCTGCCTCCCCAGGCCCGCCTACCTGCAGCCTCTGCCTCCCCAGGCCCGCCTACCTGCAGTCTCTGCCTCCCCAGGCCCGCCTACCTGCAGTCTCTGCCTCCCCAGGCCCGCCTACCTGCAGCCTCTGCCTCCCCAGGCCCGCCTACCTGCAGCCTCTCCCTCCCCAGGCCCGCCTACCTGCAGCCTCTACCTCCCCAGGCCCGCCTACCTGCAGTCTCTGCCTCCCCAGGCCCGCCTACCTGCAGTCTCTGCCTCCCCAGGCCCGCGTACCTGCAGTCTCTGCCTCCCCAGGCCCGCCTACCTGCAGTCTCTGCCTCCCCAGGCCCGCCTACCTGCAGCCTCTGCCTCCCTTCCCAGGCCCGCCTACCTGCAGCCTCTGCCTCCCCAGGCCCGCCTACCTGCAGCCTCTGCCTCCCTCCAAAGGCCAGCCTACCTGCAGCCTCTGCCTCCCCAGGCCCGCCTACCTGCAGCCTCTGCCTCCCTTCCCAGGCCCGCCTACCTGCAGCCTCTGCCTCCCCAGGCCCGCCTACCTGCAGCCTCTGCCTCCCCAGGCCCGCCTACCTGCAGTCTCTGCCTCCCCAGGCCCGCCTACCTGCAGCCTCTGCCTCCCCAGGCCCGCCTACCTGCAGTCTCTGCCTCCCCAGGCCCGCCTACCTGCAGCCTCTGCCTCCCCAGGCCCGCCTACCTGCAGCCTCTGCCTCCCCAGGCCCGCCTACCTGCAGCCTCTGCCTCCCCAGGCCCGCCTACCTGCAGCCTCTGCCTCCCCAGGCCCGCCTACCTGCAGCCTCTGCCTCCCCAGGCCCGCCTACCTGCAGCCTCTGCCTCCCCAGGCCGCCTACCTGCAGCCTCTGCCTCCCCAGGCCCGCCTACCTGCAGTCTCTGCCTCCCCAGGCCCGCCTACCTGCAGCCTCTGCCTCCCCAGGCCCGCCTACCTGCAGCCTCTGCCTCCCCAGGCCCGCCTACCTGCAGCCTCTGCCTCCCCAGGCCCGCCTACCTGCAGTCTCTGCCTCCCCAGGCCCGCCTACCTGCAGCCTCTGCCTCCCAGGCCCGCCTACCTGCAGCCTCTGCCTCCCCAGGCCCGCCTACCTGCAGCCTCTGCCTCCCCAGGCCCGCCTACCTGCAGCCTCTGCCTCCCCCCAGGCCCGCCTACCTGCAGCCTCTGCCTCCCCAGGCCCGCCTACCTGCAGCCTCTGCCTCCCAGGCCCGCCTACCTGCAGCCTCTGCCTCCCCAGGCCCGCCTACCTGCAGCCTCTGCCTCCCCAGGCCCGCCTACCTGCAGCCTCTGCCTCCCCAGGCCCGCCTACCTGCAGCCTCTGCCTCCCTCCCCAGGCCCGCCTACCTGCAGCCTCTGCCTCCCCAGGCCCGCCTACCTGCAGCCTCTGCCTCCCCAGGCCCGCCTACCTGCAGCCTCTGCCTCCCCAGGCCCGCCTACCTGCAGCCTCTGCCTCCCCAGGCCCGCCTACCTGCAGCCTCTGCCTCCCCAGGCCCGCCTACCTGCAGCCTCTGCCTCCCCAGGCCCGCCTACCTGCAGCCTCTGCCTCCCCAGGCCCGCCTACCTGCAGCCTCTGCCTCCCCAGGCCCGCCTACCTGCAGCCTCTGCCTCCCCAGGCCCGCCTACCTGCAGCCTCTGCCTCCCCAGGCCCGCCTACCTGCAGCCTCTGCCTCCCCAGGCCCGCCTACCTGCAGCCTCTGCCTCCTCCCAGGCCCGCCTACCTGCAGCCTCTGCCTCCCCAGGCCCGCCTACCTGCAGCCTCTGCCTCCCCAGGCCCGCCTACCTGCAGCCTCTGCCTCCCCAGGCCCGCCTACCTGCAGCCTCTGCCTCCCCAGGCCCGCCTACCTGCAGCCTCTGCCTCCCCAGGCCCGCCTACCTGCAGCCTCTGCCTCCCCAGGCCCGCCTACCTGCAGCCTCTGCCTCCCCAGGCCCGCCTACCTGCAGCCTCTGCCTCCCCAGGCCCGCCTACCTGCAGCCTCTGCCTCCCCAGGCCCGCCTACCTGCAGCCTCTGCCTCCTCCCAGGCCCGCCTACCTGCAGCCTCTGCCTCCCCAGGCCCGCCTACCTGCAGCCTCTGCCTCCCCAGGCCCGCCTACCTGCAGCCTCTGCCTCCCCAGGCCCGCCTACCTGCAGCCTCTGCCTCCCCAGGCCCGCCTACCTGCAGCCTCTGCCTCCCCAGGCCCGCCTACCTGCAGCCTCTGCCTCCCCAGGCCCGCCTACCTGCAGTCTCTGCCTCCCGAGGCCCGCCTACCTGCAGCCTCTGCCTCCCTCCCCAGGCCCGCCTACCTGCAGTCTCTGCCTCCCCAGGCCCGCCTACCTGCAGCCTCTGCCTCCCTCCCCAGGCCCGCCTACCTGCAGCCTCTGCCTCCCCAGGCCCGCCTACCTGCAGCCTCTGCCTCCCCAGGCCCTCCTACCTGCAGCCTCTGCCTCCCTCCCCAGGCCCGCCTACCTGCAGCCTCTGCCTCCCCAGGCCCGTCTACCTGCAACCTCTGCCTCCCCAGGCCCGCCTACCTGCAGCCTATGCCTCTCCAGGCCCGCCTACCTGCAGCCTCTGCCTCCCCAGGCCCGCCTACCTGCAGCCTCTGCCTCCCCAGGCCCGCCTACCTGCAGCCTCTGCCTCCCTCCCCAGGCCCACCTACCTGCAGCCTCTGCCTCCCTCCCCAGGCCCGCCTACCTGCAGCCTCTGCCTCCCCAGGCCCGCCTACCTGCAGCCTCTGCCTCCCCAGGCCCGCCTACCTGCAGCCTCTGCCTCCCCAGGCCCGCCTACCTGCAGCCTCTGCCTCCCCAGGCCCGCCTACCTGCAGCCTCTCCCTCCCCAGGCCCGCCTACCTGCAGTCTCTGCCTCCCCAGGCCCGCCTACCTGCAGCCTCTGCCTCCCTGCAGCCTCTGCCTCCCTCCCCAGGGTCGCCTACCTGCAACCTCTGCCTCCCCAGGCCCGCCTACCTGCAGCCTCTGCCTCCCCAAGCCGCCTACCTGCAACCTCTGCCTCCTCAGGCCCGCCTACCTGCAGTCTCTGCCTCCCCAGGCCCGCCTACCTGCAGCCTCTGCCTCCCCAGGCCCGCATACCTGCAGCCTCTGCATCCCTCCCCAGGCCCGCCTACCTGCAGCCTCTGCATCCCTCCCCAGGCCCGCCTACCTGCAGCCTCTGCCTCCCCAGGCCCGCCTACCTGCAGCCTCTGCATCCCTCCCCAGGCCCGCCTACCTGCAGCCTCTGCCTCCCTCCCCAGGCCCGCCTACCTGCAGCCTCTGCCTCCCCAGGCCCGCCTACCTGCAGCCTCTCCCTCCCTCCCCAGGCCCGCCTACCTGCAGCCTCTGCCTCCCCAGGCCCGCCTACCTGCAGCCTCTGCCTCCCCAGGCCCGCCTACCTGCAGCCTCTGCCTCCCCAGGCCCGCCTACCTGCAGCCTCTGCCTCCCTCCCCAGGCCCGCCTACCTGCAGCCTCTGCATCCCCAGGCCCGCCTACCTGCAGCCTCTGCCTCCCCAGGCCCGCCTACCTGCAGTCTCTGCCTCCCCAGGCCCGCCTACCTGCAGCCTCTGCCTCCCTCCCCAGGCCCACCTACCTGCAGCCTCTGCCTCCCTTCCCAGGCCCACCTACCTGCAGTCTCTGCCTCCCCAGACCCGCCTACCTGCAGCCCCTGCCTCCCCAGGACCGCCTACCTGCAGCCTCTGCCTCCCCAGGCCCGCCTACCTGCAGCCTCTGCCTCCCCAGGCCCGCCTACCTGCAGCTTCTGCCTCCCCAGGCCCGCCTACCTGCAGTCTCTGCCTCCCTAGGCCCGCCTGCCTGCAGCCTCTGCCTCCCTAGGCCCGCCTGCCTGCAGTCTCTGCCTCCCCAGGCCCGCCTACCTGCAGCCTCTGCCTCCCTAGGCCCGCCTGCCTGCAGCCTCTGCCTCCCTAGGCCCGCCTGCCTGCAGCCTCTGCCTCCCCAGGCCCGCCTACCTGCAGCCTCTGCCTCCCCAGGCCCGCCTACCTGCAGCCTCTGCCTCCCCAGGCCCGCCTACCTGCAGCCTCTGCCTCCCCAGGCCCGCCTACCTGCAGCCTCTGCCTCCCTCCCCAGGCCCGCCT
>JAWQFJ010002579.1:82500-95000 GCA_034096865.1 Theodoxus fluviatilis
TGTTTAGAACATCCAGGAATCAGTGTCAACATCCAGGAATTAGTGTCAACAACCAGGGGTCAGTGTAACAACAAGGGGTAAGTGTCAACATCAAGGTGTTAGTGTCAACAACCAGGGGTCATTGTCAACATTCAGGGGTCAGTATCAACATCCAGGGGTCAGTGTCAACATCCAGGGGTCAGTGTCAACATCCTGAGGTCAGTGTCAACAACAAGGGTGTCAGTGTCAACATCAAAGGGTCAGTGTCAACAACAAAGGGGTCAGTGTCAACAACAATGGGTCAGTGTCAACAACAATGGGTCAGTGTCAACATCCTGGGGTCAGTGTCAACATCCAGGGGTCAGTGTCAACATCTAGGGTCAGTGTCAACATCCTGGGGTCAGTGTCAACAAGCAGGGGTCAGTGTCAACAAGCAGGGGTCAGTGTCAACAACCAGGGGTCAGTGTCAACAACAAGGGGTCAGTGTCAACAACAAGGGGTCAGTGTCAACAACAAGGGGTCAGTGTCAATAACAAGGGGTCAGTGTCAATAACAAGGGGTCATTGTCAATAACAAGAGGTCAGTGTCAATAACAAGGGGTCAGTGTCAACATTCAGGGATCAGTGTCAACAACCAAGGGTCAATGTCAACAACCAGGGGTCAATGTCAACAACAATGGGTCAGTGTCAACATCCAGAGGTTAGTGTCAACATCTAGGGGTCAGTGTCAACAACCAGGGGTCAGTGTCCTCAACAGAGGGTCAGTGTCAACAACCAGGGGTCAGTGTCAACATTCAGGGATCAGTGTCAACAACCAGGGGTCAGTGTCAACATCCTGAGGTCAGTGTCAACAACAAGGCATCAGTGTCAATAACAAGGGGTCAGTGTCAACAACAAAGGGTCAATGTCAACAACAAGGGGTCAGTGTCAATAACAAGGGATCAGTGTCAACAACAAGGGGTCAGTGTCAACATCCTGAGGTCAGTGTCAACAACAAGGGATCAGTGTCAACAACCAGGGATCAGTGTCAACAACAAGGGGTCAGTGTCAACAACAAGGGGTCAGTGTCAACAAACAGGGGTCAGAGTCAATAACAAGGGATCATTGTCAACAACAAGGGGTCAGTGTCAACATCCTGAGGTCAGTGTCAACAACCAGGCGTCAGTGTCAACAACCAGGGATCAGTGTCAACAACCAGGCGTCAGTGTCAACAACAAGGGGTCAGTGTCAACAACAAGGGGTCAGTGTCAACAACAAGGGGTCATTGTCAATAACAAGAGGTCAGTGTCAATAACAAGAGGTCAGTGTCAATAACAAGGGGTCAGTGTCAACATTCAGGGATCAGTGTCAACAACCAGGCGTCAGTGTCAACAACAAGGGGTCAGTGTCAACATCCTGAGGTCAGTGTCAACAACCAGGCGTCAGTGTCAACAACCATGGTTGTCATGTCAACAACAGCCTCCACCACTATTGCCCCTCTGCCTTTATGAATATTCAACAGTGAGACAAGGCTACTATACATGTAGTGGAAACAACATGATGAGTTGACATGAATTGGAACTCTCATTTCACACGAATAACCACACATCTAAAGTGCATATGAGTAAGTATTGCTCACGAATAAATTCACATCTAAATAGCACATGATTAAGTATTGCATATATAAAATACACATCTACATGTAAATTGCACTAGAGTAAGAACAGATGAAAATTGCACATGAATATGAAAATGCAAATTGTCTCTCAATCTAGAAACTAAACAAGCTTTTCAGCCCTCAGACACTTGCTACTGAGCATTGCACACACAATGCATTCGGAACCAAGAAGAAACTAGAGTTCCTTTTTTTTCTTCTCTGTGTCTTTCTCAATCTGGGGTGTCCAAAGTAGTTTTGTTTACCCGCCTGCCGGGCTAGTTGCATACAGAACTTACTAGACATTTTACCCGCCTGCCGGGTTAGTTGCACACAGAACTTACTAGACATTTTACCCGCCTGCCGGGTTAGTTGCACACAGAACTTACTAGACATTTTACCCGCCTGCCGGGTTAGTTGCACACAGAACTTACTAGACATTTTACCCGCCTGCCGGGCTAGTTGCATACAGAACTTACTAGACTTTCTACTAGTCTGCTGGGCTAGTTGCATACAGAACTTACTAGACTTTCTACTAGTCTGCCGGGCTAGTTGCACACAGAACTTACTAGACATTTTACCAGCCTGCCGGGCTAGTTGCATTTTACCCGCCTGCCGGGCTAGTTGCATACAGAACTTACTAGACATTTTACCCGCCTGCCGGGCTAGTTGCACACAGAACTTACTAGACATTTTACCCGCCTGCCGGGCTAGTTGCACACAGAACTTACTAGACATTTTACCCGCCTGCCGGGCTAGTTGCACACAGAACTTACTAGACATTTTACCCGCCTGCCGGGCTAGTTGCACACAGAACTTACTAGACATTTTACCCGCCTGCCGGGCTAGTTGCATACAGAACTTACTAGACTTTTTACCCGCCTGCCGGGCTAGTTGCATACAGAACTTACTAGACATTTTACCCGCCTGCCGGGCTAGTTGCACACAGAACTTACTAGACTTTCTACTAGTCTGCCGGGCTAGTTGCACACAGAACTTACTAGACATTTTACCCGCCTGCCGGGCTAGTTGCACACAGAACTTACTAGACATTTTACCCGCCTGCCGGGCTAGTTGCACACAGAACTTACTAGACATTTTACCCGCCTGCCGGGCTAGTTGCATACAGAACTTACTAGACATTTTACCCGCCTGCCGGGCTAGTTGCATACAGAACTTACTAGATATTTTACTAGTCTGCCGGGCTAGTTGCATACAGAACTTACTAGACATTTTACCCGCCTGCCGGGCTAGTTGCACACAGAACTTACTAGACATTTTACCCGCCAGCCGGGCTAGTTGCACACAGAACTTACTAGACATTTTACCCGCCTGCCGGGCTAGTTGCATACAGAACTTACTAGACATTTTACCCGCCTGCCGGGCTAGTTGCATACAGAACTTACTAGACATTTTACCCGCCTGCCGGGCTAGTTGCATACAGAACTTACTAGACATTTTACTAGTCTGCCGGGCTAGTTGCATACAGAACTTACTAGACATTTTACCCGCCTGCCGGGCTAGTTGCATACAAAACTTACTAGATATTTTACCCGCCTGCCGGGCTAGTTGCAGACAGAACTTACTAGACATTTTACCCGCCTGCCGGGCTAGTTGCATACAGAACTTACTAGACATTTTACCCGCCTGCCGGGCTAGTTGCATACAGAACTTACTAGACATTTTACCAGCCTGCCGGGCTAGTTGCACACAGAACTTACTAGACATTTTACCCGCCTGCCGGGCTAGTTGCATACAGAACTTACTAGACATTTTACTAGTCTGCCGGGCTAGTTGCATACAGAACTTACTAGACATTTTACCCGCCTGCCGGGCTAGTTGCATACAAAACTTACTAGATATTTTACCCGCCTGCCGGGCTAGTTGCAGACAGAACTTACTAGACATTTTACCCGCCTGCCGGGCTAGTTGCATACAGAACTTACTAGACATTTTACCCGCCTGCCGGGCTAGTTGCATACAGAACTTACTAGACATTTTACCCGCCTGCCGGGCTAGTTGCACACAGAACTTGCTAGACTTTTTACAAGCCTACCGGGCTAGTTGCACACAGAACTTACTAGACTTTTTACCCGCCTGCCGGGCTAGTTGCACACAGAACTTACTAGACATTTTACCCGCCTGCCGGGCTAGTTGCACACAGAACTTACTAGACATTTTACCCGCCTGCCGGGCTAGTTGCATACAGAACTTACTAGACATTTTACCCGCCTGCCGGGCTAGTTGCATACAGAACTTACTAGACTTTCTACTAGTCTGCCGGGCTAGTTGCACACAGAACTTACTAGACATTTTACCCGCCTGCCGGGCTAGTTGCATACAGAACTTACTAGACATTTTACCCGCCTGCCGGGCTAGTTGCATACAGAACTTACTAGACATTTTACCCGCCTGCCGGGCTAGTTGCACACAGAACTTGCTAGACTTTTTACAAGCCTACCGGGCTAGTTGCACACAGAACTTACTAGACTTTTTACCCGCCTGCCGGGCTAGTTGCACACAGAACTTACTAGACACTTTACCCGCCTGCCGGGCTAGTTGCATACAGAACTTACTAGACTTTTTACCCGCCTGCCGGGCTAGTTGCACACAGAACTTACTAGACATTTTACCAGCCTGCCGGGCTAGTTGCATACAGAACTTACTAGACTTTCTACTAGTCTGCCGGGCTAGTTGCATACAGAACTTACTAGACATTTTACCAATCTGCCGGGCTAGTTGCATACAGAACTTACTAGACATTTTACCCGCCTGCCGGGCTAGTTGCACACAGAACTTACTAGACTTTCTACTAGTCTGCCGGGCTAGTTGCATACAGAACTTACTAGACATTTTACCCGCCTGCCGGGCTAGTTGCACACAGAACTTACTAGACATTTTACCAGTCTGCCGGGCTAGTTGCACACAGAACTTACTAGACTTTCTACTAGTCTGCTGGGCTAGTTGCACACAGAACTTACTAGACATTTTACTAGTCTGCTGGGCTAGTTGCATACAGAACTTACTAGACATTTTACCCGCCTGCCGGGCTAGTTGCATACAGAACTTACTAGACATTTTACCAGCCTGCCGGGCTAGTTGCATACAGAACTTACTAGACATTTTACCCGCCTGCCGGGCTAGTTGCATACAGAACTTACTAGACATTTTACCCGCCTGCCGGGCTAGTTGCACACAGAACTTGCTAGACTTTTTACAAGCCTACCGGGCTAGTTGCACACAGAACTTACTAGACTTTTTACCCGCCTGCCGGGCTAGTTGCATACAGAACTTACTAGACTTTTTACCCGCCTGCCGGGCTAGTTGCACACAGAACTTACTAGACTTTCTACTAGTCTGCCGGGCTAGTTGCACACAAAACTTACTAGACATTTTACCCGCCTGCCGGGCTAGTTGCACACAGAACTTACTAGACATTTTACCCGCCTGCCGGGCTAGTTGCACACAGAACTTACTAGACTTTCTACTAGTCTGCTGGGCTAGTTGCATACAGAACTTACTAGACATTTTACTAGTCTGCTGGGCTAGTTGCATACAGAACTTACTAGACATTTTACTAGTCTGCCGGGCTAGTTGCAGACAGAACTTACTAGACATTTTACCCGCCTGCCGGGCTAGTTGCACACAGAACTTACTAGACATTTTACCCGCCTGCCGGGCTAGTTGCATACAGAACTTACTAGACATTTTACCAGCCTGCCGGGCTAGTTGCATACAGAACTTACTAGACTTTTTACCAATCTGCTGGGCTAGTTGCACACAGAACTTACTAGACATTTTACCCGCCTGCCGGGCTAGTTGCATACAGAACTTACTAGACATTTTACCCGCCTGCCAGGCTAGTTGCATACAGAACTTACTAGACATTTTACCAGTCTGCCGGGCTAGTTGCATACAGAACTTACTAGACATTTTACCAGCCTGCCGGGCTAGTTGCACACAGAACTTACTAGACATTTTACCCGCCTGCCGGGCTAGTTGCACACAGAACTTACTAGACTTTCTACTAGTCTGCCGGGCTAGTTGCACACAGAACTTACTAGACATTTTACCCGCCTGCCGGGCTAGTTGCACACAGAACTTACTAGACATTTTACCCGCCTGCCGGGCTAGTTGCACACAGAACTTACTAGACATTTTACCAGCCTGCCGGGCTAGTTGCATACAGAACTTACTAGACATTTTACTAGTCTGCTGGGCTAGTTGCATACAGAACTTACTAGACATTTTACTAGTCTGCCGGGCTAGTTGCAGACAGAACTTACTAGACATTTTACCCGCCTGCCGGGCTAGTTGCACACAGAACTTACTAGACATTTTACCCGCCTGCCGGGCTAGTTGCATACAGAACTTACTAGACATTTTACCAGCCTGCCGGGCTAGTTGCATACAGAACTTACTAGACTTTTTACCAATCTGCTGGGCTAGTTGCACACAGAACTTACTAGACATTTTACCCGCCTGCCGGGCTAGTTGCATACAGAACTTACTAGACATTTTACCCGCCTGCCAGGCTAGTTGCATACAGAACTTACTAGACATTTTACCAGTCTGCCGGGCTAGTTGCATACAGAACTTACTAGACATTTTACCAGCCTGCCGGGCTAGTTGCACACAGAACTTACTAGACCTTTTACCCGCCTGCCGGGCTAGTTGCATACAGAACTTACTAGACCTTTTACCAATCTGCTGGGCTAGTTGCACACAGAACTTACTAGACATTTTACCAGCCTGCCGGGCTAGTTGCACACAGAACTTACTAGACCTTTTACCAATCTGCTGGGCTAGTTGCACACAGAACTTACTAGACTTTCTACTAGTCTGCCAGGCTAGTTGCACACAGAACTTACTAGACATTTTACCCGCCTGCCGGGCTAGTTGCATACAGAACTTACTAGACATTTTACCCGCCTGCCGGGCTAGTTGCATACAGAACTTACTAGACATTTTACCCGCCTGCCGGGCTAGTTGCATACAGAACTTACTAGACATTTTACCAGCCTGCCGGGCTAGTTGCATACAGAACTTACTAGACATTTTACCCGCCTGCCGGGCTAGTTGCACACAGAACTTACTAGACATTTTACCCGCCTGCCGGGCTAGTTGCACACAGAACTTACTAGACATTTTACCCGCCTGCCGGGCTAGTTGCATACAGAACTTACTAGACATTTTACCAGCCTGCCGGGCTAGTTGCACACAGAACTTACTAGACATTTTACCCGCCTGCCGGGCTAGTTGCATTTTACCCGCCTGCCGGGCTAGTTGCATTTTACCCGCCTGCCGGGCTAGTTGCACACAGAACTTACTAGACATTTTACCAGCCTGCCGGGCTAGTTGCATACAGAACTTACTAGACATTTTACCCCCCTGCCGGGCTAGTTGCATTTTACCCGCCTGCCGGGCTAGTTGCATTTTACCCGCCTGCCGGGCTAGTTGCACACAGAACTTACTAGACATTTTACCAGCCTGCCGGGCTAGTTGCATACAGAACTTACTAGACATTTTACCCGCCTGCCGGGCTAGTTGCATAAAGAACTTACTAGACATTTTACCCGCCTGCCGGGCTAGTTGCATACAGAACTTACTAGACATTTTACCAGCCTGCCGGGCTAGTTGCACACAGAACTTACTAGACATTTTACCCGCCTGCCGGGCTAGTTGCACACAGAACTTACTAGACATTTTACCAGCCTGCCGGGCTAGTTGCACACAGAACTTACTAGACATTTTACCCGCCTGCCGGGCTAGTTGCACACAGAACTTACTAGACATTTTACCCGCCTGCCAGGCTAGTTGCATACAGAACTTACTAGACATTTTACAAGCCTGCCGGGCTAGTTGCACACAGAACTTACTAGACATTTTACCAGCCTGCCGGGTTAGTTGCACACAGAACTTACTAGACATTTTACCAGCCTGCCGGGCTAGTTGCACACATAACTTACTAGACTTTTTCCAAGCCTACCGGGCTAGTTGCACACAGAACTTACTAGACTTTCTACTAGTCTGCCAGGCTAGTTGCACAAAGAACTTGCTAGACTTTCTACCAGCCTGCCTGAATTGTAGTACCATTGTTCTTGAAACAAAGGATTTCATTTCTTGTGTTTAAGGCAAGACACTACTAGGAAGCATGAAATTTTAAAATATGTTTATTGAAATTTTTTTGTTTCATTGGCATGAAAGAACTCATAACAGTAAATCAAAACATCAAAGTTTGACAGTAATTAAAATTATGGGTAATCCAAAATGGCCGCCTAACATGCAAAAATATGCAAATTTCTGTATCTTTTTAAATTTCTATAACTTCTTAACTACTTGATATTTCTTGAAAATTCTTTTTGCATTAAAATTGTACACTCTTTATCTTTAAATGTACAGAAGATTATGTTTGTAATGCAAAAAGTAAAAAAAAATGTACTTATTGCTTCCACATCAACATCCGAATTGCAGATAAAGTAGGTTCAACATCAAAGAAAAAAAATCATATCTGGCCAAATAATCAGTTCACAGCAAAAAGTGTCTGTATGTTCATAAATTATTATACATGTAACATACCTGGAAAATTACAAGTCATCATCATCATCCTGTGATGAGTTTGAGTAACTAATTGATTTGAACTCTATGAAAAAAACACATTTTGAGAAAATGGCAAAAACAACTTTTAGTCATGCATAAGTCCTTCTAAAACTATCCATCATGGCTAAAACTTGTTTCATTTATTCATACATTCATCCAGCAGGACTACACATGCTAAAAAATGAAACTGAACTTACAGTTTCCAGTTTTTAGTGTTTTGTGCAGTGAGTCAGTCCCCAGTACAAAAAAATGCAGGGATGGAAAAGTTCATGCTCAAGAGGAAAGGATCAGCCCTACTACTACACAGGAAATGCCAAGGTCAATAAAGGCAACTTCAGAGAGACACATGCTGTGAATGAGTCAACAACAAGTCAGTTTGCCATTCCAGCACCATAGGTTTCCCCTTCTTCTTCCTCCTGAAGCCTCCTCTTCTGATGCCTTGAGTTGAAGGCATGAAGCCACTTAGTGTAGGCGCTGTTGCTATGCCTGAACAGAGGCTGCCACATTAGCTTTCTTCATTCTTCTGGCATCACAGGCTCCACATTTCAAGCAAAGTTTGCTGGCTAAGCCATTGTTTTTATCGTATAGTATGCTGAAGGTGAGACCAGACCGAAAACAGTTCGGGCAAAGAACATCGTTCATTAGTTCACTCAGCTGATCTAAGTCAAGTGCACGTTGACCCACTTATGATCGGTTTCAATCGGCTGCTTTGCTTCTGCCTGCATCATCTGTATCTTCCTCCTTGATGCCGATGCGTTTGAAGTTTCTTCCGGAATCGAGGCAGTTGAGATGGAGGGACGAGGAGGCAGCGATCGCGATAGCACTGTCAACGCAGGCGTTGACGAAGTAGAACTAGACTTTCGACCTTGACCGCGAAGTATTTTCGAGGTGCGTGCAGCCGAAAGCTGCTCTCTTCGCCCACTATTTTTCGGTCGCGGCATAATGTTGAGTTTATTCACTCATGGGCATTCTCTGATTGTTTGATTGAAGTCGAATTTATTTGATTTGGTGCAAAACATAAACTAACTGAGAGAATTAGCGTTGAAGCGGCAGCCATGTTTACGATGCATTGTGGGCCAGGGAATCCTCGCTTTGGAGTCTCTGATTGGTTGAAACAAGTGGAATTCCCTCTCTAAGCTCAATGATTGGCTAGTGAGTTTCCAAACAACCCTGTGTACGCTGTTTGAAATCATCAACTAAAAATAGACCACTATAGTTGGCGGAGTTATTTCCCTTGCTGTGCTCGATCGAAAAGACGAGCTTTCCAACGGTACCGGGCGTGAACCTCTTCGTAGAATAGATCGAAAGTTACAATTTTTCCAAAAGTCATAAAATACGATGCATCAATGACGTTTTTAACGTTTTTTACGAGGAGTGATGTTTTTCAAAGCCATTTTATTCAACTAATTATCGAATGACAGGTCGAAAAAAACACGTGGGGGCATTTGCAAGTGTTTGAACTACTCAAAACTGATGTTATCTCAAAAACGTCCAGATATAAAATTTTCCCAACTTTTCGACCCGTGTCTTGCCTTAAAGTCTTTGTCTCTCTTGTTCTTGTCTTGGTTGCTTTCTTCCCACCTGCTGCAGGTGGTGGCTTACTGGCATGACATTTCACAACAGCTTTCATCGAAGAATGAATTTATTCTTGTTGCAAACCAAGCATCTACATTACACAAAGTCTCACAGTGTGTTATTGCATAGCAAGAAAGATGGTGGACATCACAGCAAAGTCTCACAGTGTGTTATCGCATAGCAAGAAAGATGGTGGACATCCCAGCAGTCTCACAGTGTGTTATCACATAGCAAGAAAGATGGTGGACATCACAGCAAAGTCCCACAGTGTGTTATCGCATAGCAAGAAAGATGGTGGACATCCCAGCAGTCTCACAGTGTGTTATCGCATAGCAAGAAAGATGGTGGACATCACAGCAAAGTCTCACAGTGTGTTATCGCATAGCAAGAAAGATGGTGGACATCACAGCAGTCTCACAGTGTGTTATCGCATAGCAAGAAAGATGGTGGACATCACAGCAAAGTCCCACAGTGTGTTATCGCATAGCAAGAAAGATGGTGGACATCACAGCAGTCTCACAGTGTGTTATCGCATAGCAAGAAAGATGGTGGACATCCCAGCAGTCTCACAGTGTGTTATCGCATAGCAAGAAGATGGTGGACATCCAGCAGTCTCACAGTGTGTTATCGCATAGCAAGAAAGATGGTGGACATCCCAGCAGTCTCACAGTGTGTTATCGCATAGCAAGAGAGATGGTGGACATCACAGCAGTCTCACAGTGTGTTATCGCATAGCAAGAAAGATGGTGGACATCCCAGCAAAGTCCCACAGTGTGTTATCGCATAGCAAGAGAGATGGTGGACATCACAGCAGTCTCACAGTGTGTTATCGCATAGCAAGAAAGATGGTGGACATCCCAGCAAAGTCTCACAGTGTGTTATCGCATAGCAAGAGAGATGGTGGACATCACAGCAGTCTCACAGTGTGTTATCGCATAGCAAGAAAGATGGTGGACATCCCAGCAAAGTCTCACAGTGTGTTATCGCATAGCAAGAGAGATGGTGGACATCCCAGCAGTCTCACAGTGTGTTATCGCATAGCAAGAAAGATGGTGGACATCCCAGCAAAGTCCCACAGTGTGTTATCGCATAGCAAGAGAGATGGTGGACATCACAGCAGTCTCACAGTGTGTTATCGCATAGCAAGAAAGATGGTGGACATCCCAGCAGTCTCACAGTGTGTTATCGCATAGCAAGAAAGATGGTGGACATCCCAGCAAAGTCCCACAGTGTGTTATCGCATAGCAAGAAAGATGGTGGACATCCCAGCAAAGTCCCACAGTGTGTTATCGCATAGCAAGAAAGATGGTGGACATCCCAGCAGTCTCACAGTGTGTTATCGCATAGCAAGAAAGATGGTGGACATCCCAGCAAAGTCCCACAGTGTGTTATCGCATAGCAAGAAAGATGGTGGACATCCCAGCAGTCTCACAGTGTGTTATCGCATAGCAAGAAAGATGGTGGACATCCCAGCAGTCTCACAGTGTGTTATCGCATAGCAAGAAAGATGGTGGACATCCCAGCAAAGTCCCACAGTGTGTTATCGCATAGCAAGAAAGATGGCGGACGTCACAGCAGTCTCACAGTGTGTTATCGCATAGCAAGAAAGATGGCGGACGTCACAGCAGTCTCACAGTGTGTTATTGCATAGCAAGAAAGATGGTGGACATCCCAGCAGTCTCACAGTGTTATCGCATAGCAAGAAAGATGGTGGACATCACAGCAAAGTCCCACAGTGTGTTATCGCATAGCAAGAAAGATGGTGGACATCACAGCAAAGTCTCACAGTGTGTTCTCGCATAGCAAGAAAGATGGTGGACATCATAGCAGTCTCACAGTGTGTTATCGCATAGCAAGAGAGATGGCGGACGTCACAGCAAATGATGTGACAGTTGTCATGAAGTCACAGGGCAAAGGGAGATAAGTTTGACAGTTGGAAACAGCATTGAAGTGCTTTATTTATTTATTTTTACTAGTGTGTTGGGAAAGTGACTCTGCAGTTTAATCTAGCCCAAATAATTTTTTCCTTACCTTGGGGCAAGCAGGCAAGTGGATTGAACGCCCTTGTCAAAGGAAATTAGATGTTTGCATAGGTCAGAACTCTAGCAATTCTGTCACAAAACAGCCAAAATAGAATTGCTGAGACTTATGACTGAGCAGCAGTCACAGGATGTATATTTTCGGCAAACTGTGCAGACATTTAAATGTCATTCAGACCAGCATCTTGGTAAGTTTATGATAATCTCCTAAAAATGTCCCTTCCCATATCTGAGTCTGATTCCCACCAACAAGTGTCTTGACAAGACACAAACACAGTTATTGCTAGCGCCCTCTCTGAGAGAAGGCACGTGGACATAGAGTCTTGCCTTGATGCGCTCCACAGTGGACGGTGTCATTGTCTCCACGACTGTTTCTGTGAGGGGAGGCTGGCCGTCCTGGCCCAGATGTTGGACCTGTCCATTCTTAGTGTGAATCGGGCGTCTCTTGAGCATCGCTCCGCCTGCCGTGCCATTGGGATGCTGCCGGAACCCGTTCCGATGCCTGGATTCCTTGAGGTCCATTCCATGTTTCAGCTTGTCAGTTCTGGGGCAGCTCTTCTCCTCCTCCTCCTCACAGGTATCCTCCATCTGCAGTGACAAAGGCATCACAACATTCTAGTGGAGGTGGACAGGACAAAGGCATCACAACATTCTAGTGGAGGTGGACAGGACAAA
>JAWQFJ010002580.1:0-25000 GCA_034096865.1 Theodoxus fluviatilis
ACAGACGACACGGGTGAGTACATAGACTCACTTTTGCTTCGCATGTGAGTCAAAAAGTGATTGCTGTAATCTCACACAACATTAATCCCTCAGTTCTTGTAATGCAACTTAATTTCCAAGGGCGCATTTAACCCCTTCCTCTGAGGGCCTTACATAGAGCTACATTTCACCTTCAGAATGGCGTTGTAGGTGAAATGTAGCTCTGTGTAAGCCCTTCGGAGAGAGGGTTTGAACGAGCCCTAGAAACAGGAGCTGTCTGCATTTCGTTTTAATTTTGAAACCGACTTCTGAGTTGTTATTACAGCGATCACTTGGGGAGAAAATTTAAAATAAAAAATGAAACGCCCTAGGATTGCTTTTGACCATATTTGCTCATTGGCTTGGAGAACGCGACACGTTTCGCATTACTGACACTATTGTTAGAACAGGGCCCGTATCCAGAACAGCGAGTTATTTTAACTCCGATTTATCTCTCAACTCAGACGATTCCAACTGTCTATTCCGCTCTCCCCTGGCTGGAAACCAGTATATATAGCAAAGCGCAACCTAGGATCCTCTGACGAGCGTACCTTATCTAACCGATCACGATAACCCGGGGTTAGGGGATAAATCGAGTGTTAAATAGATAAATCGCCGTTCTGGATACGGGTCATGGTCTTTTCCCGCCATTCTGGTCGGTCTCATCCATTACATGGCAGACAGAAGAAGCAAATGCGAACTCCTGTCAATGATGCAAGCAACCCGAGAGACTATCTTTGCGAGGGGATTAAACAAGAGTTGTGGTTACGGCAAACCCAATCACCGCTTTCTTTTTCTGCTGCCCTAAACTGTTCTATATTTTTCTTAATCGTGCAAAGAAGAACGAAAAAAAAATTGACGGCAAACCACGGGCTACGTGCTGTATTACCTCCCCTGCCCTAGGAGCACTCGGAAAAACCATTACTTACGTCATAAAAAAGCGTTTTCAGCAAAAGAGAAACTTCATTTATGTTCAATCTCGTCTCTTCTAAACTAAAACAACAATGAGAAATTAACAAAAGTTCAGGCCGACCGACCGACACCCCCACCCCACCCCCAACACACACGCACATACACACACACATACACACGCGCGCGCGCGCGCACACACATACACACACACGCACACACACACACACACACACACACACACACACACACATGTTACCGTAACCACAACTATTTGTGTGTGTGTGTGTGTGTGTGTTTTGTGTGTGTGCGTGTGTGTGTGTGTGTGTGTGTGTGTGTGTGTGTGTGTGTGTGCGTGTGTGTGCGTGTGTGTGTTTGTGTGTCCTAAACTGTTGACAGCTGACAGCCAAGCTCCCGCTAACACGTCAATCGACCAATTTAAAACAAATACACCACCAACCATATGCACAGATGTCACGGGTTCTGCAAACATGGCAAATGCCGCAGTCATCAGTCATACGTATTTTACCGGCGTGACGTCAGGAGAAAAACTAACCGGGCAAGTTAAACCCCCACAGTTTAAAAGAAAAGAAAAAGGGCAAACAATCGACCGTAGCAGTTGACAAAACAACCAACGCGAAGTAAAGTTCTTGGGTCTTATTTATATCTAAACAAAAACGAGGTAGAGACAGTGCGATACAAGATAACAGAAGAGCGCACTATTTCACTTTTGCTGGCCCCCTTGTAAAAGTACCTGCTCTTACACTTTTCGGGTCTTAATCTCTGGGGTACGTGTTCAAAGGTTGTTTTTGCTTACAAGCCCGCCAGTCTATTGCACATAAAGTTCTTGGGTCTTATTTATATTAAAACGAAGACGAGGTTGAGGCAGTGGGTTACAAGATAAAAGAGGAGCGCATTTTCACTCTTGCTGGCCCCCTTGTAAAACTAAAAAGGTAAAGGTAAAGGTGTGATTTTATACAGCGACTTTCCACCATTGGTCGGTGCTCAAACCGCTTTACACTTTACCCCCTTATCACTGGGCATCTTGATCAATCCTCACTGGTACCTCACAACAAACATAGTGACAGACATTTAAGACGCACACAGTCAGGTACCAGCACCAACTCCGCTCCCTGGGGAGTATTCCAACCCGATGCTGGCGCTTGGCCGCATACAAGGGTTAATCGTACTACATTTTGCCAACATTGCCCTCACAGGTACCCGATTTTACTCCTGGGTGGGGAGAAGCAATGCAAGTTAAGCATCTTGCTCAAGGATGCAACTCTGGGAACCGCGCAGCTTCGAACGCCGTACCCACTGGTCGCAAGCGACTGTAGGTCCAGCGCGCTAACAACTTGGTCACAGAGCCCCTATACGCTCTTACATCTCATGCGGCTTAATCTCAGGGGTGTTCAAAAGCTTTTTGGTTCACTAACGCTCGCAAACTTCCCAGAAAATGTATCAGCCCCTCAGGATTTTACCAGCCAATCTGAATCGTAGTACCGTTTTTCTTGAAACAAACGATTCTGTTTCTCGCGTTCATGTTCTATGACTTTCTTTCTATCTCTTCGTGGTTGTTTTGTTTTCCACTTTTTACTGGCGGTGGCTTACTTGCATTACGTATCACAAACACCGCCATAGCAGTTAACTCGTTCTCGTTGCGAACTAAGTGCCCACATAACCGAAAGTCTCGCGACGTGTTTATATCGCGTAACGAGAAAGATGGCGGACATCGCAGCAGACGACATTACTGTTGTAATCAAGTTAAGGAGCCTAGGAAATAAGTCAGACGGTTGGAAACAGCATCGAACTGCTTAGGGTGTTTTTCCACTTGTCCCTCGGGCGCGCGACTCCGCAGTTTAATCTAGAACGAGGAGATCTTAACTCGCCTGGGGAGAGCGGGCGAGCGGGCGAGCGGGCGAGCGGACGATTTGAACACACCAGTCACTGGTACAACCAAACCATGGTCTAATTACGTACACAAGCTTGCACAGGGCAAGACTGCACACTCTCGCTATCATGTAAGTGACAAATCAAACCCATCATTTAGATAACGTCATTTATAAAGTATCAAGTTTCACCTACGAGCATTGCTCTTCTTCACATTCGTTACGCACAAGGGAAGAAGAAAAGTATGCTCACAATTACGAATGGAAGTATTTGGGAGATCAGACGCTTCTTTGTGCTGTAATACTAATACAGAGGCGTTTCAAGCGAACAAAACAAGACACACAGCTGTGACTGACATCACTGGATGCTTGGAGGAAAGGTTGCAAAACTAGACACGCATACTGAAGACGGAAGAGAAAAGACACGCATAAAATACCAGGGTTTTGTAGTTGGGGCCTCTCAAAGTACAACGTAGCAGAAACACAACATTACAGATCTAAAATCTCTCTCTCTCTCTCTCTCTCTCTCTCTCTCTCTCTCTCTCTCTCTCTCTCTCTCTCTCTCTCATCCTCACCACACCCCACTCCACCCCCGCACCTGCCTGCCTGATGTGAAGTGCAAAGGTGAAGAACCGCTTCTTTCGCTCCAAGCCTGTCTCAAAGCACACGCAACACGTCGTCAGCAAGCCCGTCGGCGTTATCTCCCCTGTTTACTAGTCCGCTCTGTCCTGATCCCAATGGCAAGACTGCGGAGCAAGGTTTCCCTAGGGAAGTGTGCGTTGAGGAGTTGTGTCAAATGCACGAATGAAACTCGTACGGGGGGAAAAACTGCATGAAATGCAAGCTCTACGTAAATATACAATCTGAACTCTTCCCCCAACCCCAACCCTGACCCACCACCACCACCACCAACACCCCCGATAGTTCTATGATCATGGGCGCCAGGATGGCTTACGCAATAACATTTTCAATTCAGGTAAGTTCTACTCTCTCTCTCTCTCTCTCTCTCTCTCTCTCTCTCTCTCTCTCTCTCTCTCTCTCTCTCTCTCTCTCTCTCACTCTCTCTCTGTGTCTCTCTGTGTCTCTCTCTGTCTGTCTCTGTCTCTCTGTCTCTGTCTCTGTCTCTCTCTCTCTCTCTCTCTCTCTCTCTCTCTCTCTCTCTCTCTCTCTCTCTCTCTCTCTCTCTCTCTCTGTGTGTGTGTGTGTGTGTGTGTGTGTGTGTGTGTGTGTGTGTGTGTTTGTGTGTGTGTGTGTGAGTGTATGAATGTGTTCAATGTTCATTCTGTAGCGTCATTCAGGATGAAAATCATGTTCAACTGAAGATCAGGACGTAAATTCAACTAAGGGGAAAACACATTGCACAGCACGTACATCTCGACCTGCGAGGAGCACATAGGTACTTCATGAGGCACCAGCGCACAGGCGACAAGAGATGTATCATGTATCAATATCAACAGTTCGTGCCCTACTACTTAGAGATGAGTAAACACGTCACCGTAATTCAACGCGAGAACACAGTACACAGACCTGAATGATAGAATTCACGTAACTTCACACTCTTGTACAAACATATGAATACCTGTCTTTTCAATCAATCAGTGCTTTGAACTTTCCTATCAATGGGCAGTTGGCTATTGAATAGCCCCCCCCCCCCCCTCCTTCTCTCCCTCCCTCCCCCTCTCTCTCTCTCCCTCTCTCTCTCTCTCTCTCTCTCTCTCTCTCTCTCTCTCTCTCTCTCTCTCTCTCTCTCTCTCTCTCTCTCTCCTTTCTGACCTATCCTATTATCTTCCATCAAAATCAGTCCATGCCGCTGGTGATAAAACGGTCGCTCTATCTTTCCCTTTCAATCTCCGCATAAAAACTGCAAGCAGGCGGACTCTATCTGACTGCATTTTACACGTGTGACAAAAGCAATCTCAAACTGTAATTGACAGAAATGCTGCGAAAGCTGAGCTGGCTAAGATCAATAATTTTTCAAATTGATGTTCTACTGTAAAAAGCATTCGCTACCACACATCAATAAAACAGAGGAGAAAATGACAGGTCTGCAAAACAAGGGACAGAAAAGCAAATAATTTCAGTGTGACCTTCAAAGTGAACCCGTGAGGATTTCTTCATCACCAACACCACAACTACCAGAACAACCACTACCACCACCAACACGCGTACTGCTGTCATCATCATCATCATCATCATCATCATCATCATCATCATCATCATCATCATCATCATCATCATCATCATCATCATCATCATCATCATCATCATCAGAGCTTGATAAAGACCAGAAAATATAGTGGTAAATATCCGTAAACTTACAAATATATCTCTCTCTCTCTCTCTCTCTCGCTCTCTCTCTTATGTCCTCTTTCTCTCTCATGTCCTCTCTCTCTCTCTCTCGCTCTCTCTCTCTCTCTCTCTCTCTCTCTCTCTCTCTCTCTCTCTCTCTCTCTCGCTCGCTCTTCGTAATCGTCGTCGTCGCCATCATCATCATCATCATCATCATCATCATCATCATCATCATCATCATCATCATCATCATCATCATCATCATCATCATCATCATCATCATCATCATCATCACAAGTACTGCTGCCTTCATTCAGAACAAAATGTTGACAGAAAAGGGGACAGATACAGTCTACGACAGACCATACTGCACTGATTGGTAGGGAAATATCCACAAATGAAAATAACAAGTGACAGTGAAAAACAGTTGTTTGGATGAGTGGACAGACGTGCTGCAAACGGGCAGTCGGGCGGATGGATTGGTGGACAAACATTGGGGTGAACTGGTGGATGTATGGAAATGATATTGGCAAGAGAGAGAGAGAGAGAGAGAGAGAGAGAGAGAGACAGACAGACAGACAGACAGACAGACAGACAGACAGACAGACAGACAGAGACACAGAGAGAGACAGAGAGAGACAGAAAAAGACAGAGAAAGAGGCAGAGACAGAAAGAAACAAGGAAAGAGACAGAGAAAGAGACAGAGAGGCAGACAGAGAGACAAACAGAGAGAC
Source organism: Theodoxus fluviatilis (assembly GCA_034096865.1). Lineage (NCBI taxonomy): Eukaryota > Metazoa > Mollusca > Gastropoda > Cycloneritida > Neritidae > Theodoxus > Theodoxus fluviatilis. Next base: position 5,840 of record JAWQFJ010002580.1, read on the forward strand.
AGACAGACAGACAGCGAACGAGAGGGGGGAAAAACGAACGAGAGAGAGAGAAAGCGATCGAAAGAAAAAGAGAGAAAGCGAACGAGAGAAAGCGAACGAGAGAAAGCGAACGTGAGAAAGCGAACGAGAGAGAGAGCGAATGAGAGAGAGAGAGAGAGAGAGAGAGAGAGAGAAAGCGAACGAAAGAAAGCGAACGAGAGAGAGCGAACGAGAGAGAGCGAACGAGAGAGAGAGAGCGAACGAGAGAGAGAGAGAGCGAACGAGAGAGAGAGAGAGAGAGAGAGAGAGAGAGAATGGAATGGAATGGATGGAGTTTTAGGGCCTATCAGCCTTTGTTGGCTATATGAGGCCATGAAGCACGAAAATCACAGGAATAGTTTAGAGTTGAGCATGCGGCTCAAGAATCGGGCTCTACAGCCACAGAGTACGCTGCCGCTCAACCCCGGACTGACCAAACCTGGCGCACACTCCATAGTCTCACGAGACTGACGGATGCCAACAACAAGTTTAGAGTAAGCACAAAAAGTCACATTGTCCCTAGTTATTCGCCTCTCATGCTGGTACCAGTGGTAGGCAAAGTCGACCTAGAGAATCAGACATGGAAGTAGCATCGGACTCTCTCTCTCTGTCTCTCTCTCTCTCTCTCTCTGTCTGTCTCTCTCTCTCTCTCTCTCTCTCTCTCTCTCTCTCACGCACGCACACACACACTAAACACACACACATACACACTACTCACACACATACACACTACAAGCGCACACACACACACACATACACACACACACAGCCTACCTGTATTGTCATGGCTCCAGCGCCGGGGAATGTCCTGCACAAGCAGCGTTTCAGGCATACTGTTTCTTTTCCTCATGTGTTCCTTGTACCAGTCGTCCAAGTCGGCGTGTAGGTACTGGTTCTTCATCTTGGCTTGGCGCTCGTGGTAATCCAGTTTGACGCCTTTGTCTGCCGCTCACTACGACAAAATCCCTCCTCCACACCCTGCGATAATCTCGCGTGGCGAGCGCGGTGTCGTCTGCTTTCGCGACAGCCGCAGCGTTCAATGCCTCACGGCGGGCAGAGCGGCTTTCTTCTCTCCTTTTCTTTCTCTCTATTCGCGTTGGCGACGTCAGCCCTGGGGGAGAGATCCTACAGCGCGACTTTAGCAAACTCCTGGGTTTTCTTTTGGCGGTGGAAACTGAAACTACTGAAAGCCGCTCTCTCTCTCTCTCTCTTCTGACTATTATTCTTCGAAGCTACACCACTCGAAAAATTCTGAATAGACCGGTAGTCCACGCCCGAACGTATCCGACGCCCAGCTCCGAGAGGAAACGTAACAGTCACATACACACACACACAGAAGTAGACGCGAGTTCAGCGCGCTAAACGCAGCGCTTTCCAATGAAGATATCTTCAGATGAAATTTTACAGCAGCCACTATCCCCAAAGTCCACTTTCGCCACCGCAGAAGCTATCACACTGATGACGCAAGGAAGATAGCTAGAGATAAGCCTTGGTCGACACAAGCAAGGCACTCTCCGGCATCGAGTCCGCTCCGTCAAATCCCAGCAAAGGTAGTCAGTCAGTCCTTCTCCTGCGGCGAACTAAAAAACCCAACAGCGTCGTGATTCTGGTGACAGCGGGCTTGGAATTGTTCTGCTGCAATCGGATTCCCGGTGTAAGGTTTTTCTGTCAATCAACACTGCACATCAAACTGGACGTGCGGGTGGGGGGTTGGGGGGGTTGGGGAGGAGAAGGGGTAGAGGGTGGAGGTATGTGTGGAAGCGGTAGGAAGATATGGGGCCACAGTTGGGGGTGAAGTGTTGAAGTGAAAAACTGGGGTGGATATAACGAAGGGTTAGATGAATGAGGGTAAGATGGTCCAGAAGACACAACTGCACTCGTGGCTATTCAGTCTGTATGGATACAGGCGAAAACTTCCCCTGTAGACAGACAAGCAGACGTACAGAGAGGCAGCGACGATATCACGCAGCCGGACCACTGCGAAGCGATTCTGTAGCTCAGTGTGTTGCTGACGTCACAAGCAGTGGTGTGTAGCTGAATACACGCCTACTTGCGTGCAGGAGCTTTGCGTGTTCTGCACGACACGATCACAACGCAGAGACACTGAGGTCATCTTTCAGTGACACAAGTAGATATGTCCGGGAGCTTCATGCGTCACCTATCAAACGCACTTCATTAGCGACAAGGCGCATTTCGGAACACGCAAGATATCATGTGAGTAAATATTTTTGAAGACAGTCACCAGATCGGTGAGTCTGTGAGTGCCACAGAAATATCGGCTGACATAATCGGGCTAGGTATTTTTGATCTCGCACAAGCACTCCCTGGCGAAAGGCGTTCATCACGCCCACATACTCACGGAACAAGTCTATTCCTTGCTCCTTGCACAAACGCTAGCCAACTGAAAGAAGAATCCGATTTCATCAACCTAATCTGGGTTCGAGTATAAGCCAGGCCGCGAGAGTCATTTGATACATCCCGGTCACAAATCCGTAGAGACTGAATGCTTCACGTTCAACACAACAACAACAACAAATCAGTCTGTGGCTGGAAGAGCTGTAAGATAAAAAGTCGTCGAAACTTCTAGCCTCAACTGATTATCTCGCTTTCGACTACACAGTCCACGCCAGCCGTTAAGTCCGTATGATCATGTCTGTATGATCATGTCTGTATGATCATGTCTGCATGATCATGTCTGCATGATCATGTCTGTATGATCATGTCTGTATGATCATGTCTGTTCAGACGCACGCGTCAGATCCCTTATCACTAGAGCACTTTCAGCGACAGCAAACCACAAAGAGCGACGACACACAACACGTGTTCAAAGTAACTTCGGTCGTATAGGAAAAACGAGTCGAGTGTTCTCTTTGACTAATTTGGTGGATTCACGAAGGACGAAGCCAGCGGAACAAAACCCGATAAGACCACACCACAACAGGAGATCCCCAAATCCATCAGATCTCGTCACACAGGGGTTATCGGCGAATAACCAAATGATGCACCCTCCTTCCGCATCCGGAGCTGCGATTCGATCGAGTTACCCGAGGCTGCCTCTGCAACAGGGGAGCTTGTAGCGCCACGCTAATATCATCCCTGCATCTGCACAGCTCAGTTTGTGCAAGGTCGGCCAGCTATGTAAACCGAGTCACACAGAAGAAACGGCAGGCGGGCAGCAGATGTCCAGCACAAAGGTCAAGCAGCGCCAGCGATAAAGACGCAGCTCCTGAACGTTTGGAACCAGGCTGGAGGCATGCCAGGGGAACAGTGAAGTCTTGCCCTTTCAGAGAGTCCCGGTGCTCCACCTCGGGGGAACTCCCAGACCCACTCTCAGACAGACAGTCGCTTCGCTGTCGTGCTGAGACGTCTGGTAATGGCTCTGCTGGCAGCCAGCAGATGAGAGAAAAGAAGATTTTGTCGTAGACTAGGAATGGAAGAGCCTCCAGTTTATTGCAGCTCCTATCATCCCGGGAACAGACTTGATAGCCGGATTGAAAAATTGGAGACAGCCTAGAAGCCGGCTTTGGCAGGAATATTGGCTCCTCGAGTAGTAATAAACTTCGGCAACAGAAAGCCCGACCTCCTCCAGCTTCTTGCTTGAGTCGAAGAAATTTGAAAACAGGAATGAAGTCCCCTTTTTTCTTCACAGAGGGCGTTCCAGGTTGATCTGGTGGCTATGACGTAGCGACCAGCAGTATGTCGTGTCTTTCAGTCAGATTCAAAGACGGTTTAAACAGGGACTTTGCTCTCTCCGTGGAGGAGAAATCCCTTTCAGGATCATCTGTGTTTATTCTCACGTTCCTTGCGCTCGGTAAGAACGCCGCGCTGAATTTCGCTGTGACACAATCGCAATTCACAGGTTGCAACTTTCGACAGGGTTTCTTATGTGTTGTCTCATCTACACTACGTACTAGACTGTCAGACGTGAGAACTAATTTTTCTCTCTCTCCCTCTCATCGCGAATAGTCCCTACACCCAGCGGTTGAGAGTCTGTTGTTATTAGTTTCTCCTTTCTTGCAAGGACTCCCTTGTTGTCCTTGAATCCTGTCCCTGCAAACAGACCTGTCACCAAAACGACAGAGAAATGCTTGAGGCAATTCTTCCTTGTACCCTCCAGTGGACTAGCCTCCCGATCTTCTGTTTTCCTGGAGCCAGACTTGTCGCGGTAATGTCAAGAGGAAGAAGTGATTCCTCCCAATGTTCTTTCAACCAGAAGGATTGTTCTAGGGATTCTCTTGCAGTAAACACTCTCGTCACCCAGTCTTAAGGAGAAGATCTTACTTCAGGCGTCCGTATCGCCTTCAAACCGACCTGCTTCTTCCAATTCCTTCCCTACATCCAGCCTTTGACCGCCACGTATAAAGTCAGAAATAGCTTTGGTCAGTAATCCCTTAATCTTCAAACAGATTTGCTCCGTGAACTCTCTGTGTGTAAGCAGTTGGCCAATGAGTGCGACAAAGAGAGACTTGGAGGTTAATCGCGCGTTGACGTTGCAAGCCTAATTGCGTCTTCGATTCTGTCTTGATTTTGTCACTTGGTCTTGTCACTCAACTACGACTAGAGGAAAGTTCGAGGGCAGAGCAATCGTCTCCTCTTCGAACAGCCTTGCTTCTTCTCCCTCCTGGGTACTTCCCGAGCAGCCACTCTTGTGTTTCAAACGTCAGACAAGAATTGGAGGCAAATCTCCCCCTTACACCTTTTCAAATGAGACGAGCCTCTTTGATCGCATTTTTACCCTCTTCCTCTCATCAGGTTGGGCATTCAAAAATCGGTCGAAAGTTGAAGGTGAATCGTCCCCTCGTCCCTCAAAACAGACTTGCCTCTCGTTTGTGGACACTCTCCAGACAGGACGTATTCCAAGCTCACAGAGTTGGGGTGTTTTCTCTGACAAGAAACACAAGCATAGCACGTGTGCCTCGTCCCGGAATGTCGTGCTGTGGAGCCGGAGTCCAATTGTATCCCTGGAGGGGTGGCTATCAATTATGAATGAAACCTCGCATCCAGATGACTCAGGGACGTCAGTGGTACACATGCCACTATCACTTGAGTTCAACACTTTAGACTCAATTTCGTTCCAAACCAGTCAGCGCCGTGGCCTCTGCATATGTGTGCGCGAGTAAGAGAGAGAGAGAGAGAGAGAGAGAGAGAGAGAGAGAGAGAGAGAGAGAGAGAGAGAAGAGAGAGAGAGAGAGAGAGAGAGTGTGTGTGCGCGTGTGTGTGTGCGTGTGCGCGCGCGCGCGCGCGCGCGTGTGTGTGTGTGTGTGTGTGTGTGTGTGTATGTGCGTGTCTGCAGTGAGGCGAAGGAAGATCCGCCTTAATGATTTCAGACCAGGCTGCCCAGGCTTCAAGGCACGGACTCGTCACACGACAGTGATGAGCGATACGTCTGTGTTGAGGAAGTGGTGAGATATATAGAGAAACAGTATATGTTCGGTGTCTCTCTCAACAACAGGGAGAGTTTATTTCCGGTGTATGACAGGGCGGAACATCAGACCTCCACCCTCGGCTCCGGACTTACAAATCTCACAATTATTTATCACCACAGCTACTATTCAAAGTGTTTCGGTGTTCGGAATTAATGTTCTAACACTATACTGAACATATTTGTATTCCAGTCTCCGAATGAACGAACTCGGATACTAAATACGTCAGCCCTGTGATCACGTGTAGAAACGCTAGTCTACATGCTCATAAAGGGCAAGCAAAGCTTCTGAAAGAAGTCATCCCCAGAGACAAAACAAGGAGGAGATATTCAACCCCTGTTACACACTCTACCGCTCCTAGAGATGAGAATCCGCCACTTTCGAGTCCCGTCTCTGTCGGACTTTCAACGACTCAAATCTCGGAGTCCACACTTCGGTATCTTACTGTCACGTGGGACATTTAATCCTTTTCCGTGTGGTTTACAGGTCAGGAATCACGGAGTGGCCACATCTGAAGGCCGGAAGGCCGTCACGAAAAGTCCATCACGAAAAGTCCATCACGAAAAGTCTATCACGAAAAGTCCGTCACGAAAAGTCCATCATCCATCACACACACCTGGAGTTGAACCCTCGGGTGGAAATCCGTCTCGCATGTCAGTCACTCGTAAATCGGTTTCACTTAGCAACTAATCACCCAATCGGTTTCGTCCCTGGACCACCAATCAACAAACCCGTCCCATCTGTCCCCCTATCATGAAGTCGATTGTATTCATCAGTCAATCACCAGGTCGGTTTCGTCCCTGGACCACCAATCAACAAACGCGTCCCATCTGTCCCCCTATCATGAAGTCGATTGTATTCATCAGTCAATCACCAGGCCGGTTTAGCATATCGACCAGTCATCAAATCGCTTTCATCTACTGGCCTGCAAGCACGCGAGGCACGGCACGGACGGAGATCAATGAACTGGCACGAAGACTCCGATGCGCTTGACCGAGTCCGTGACTGGCTCCGTCAGACCGTCTGCAGATATCTGGCTGGACACACATCGAGTCGTGCATCACCAGCAGGGCACAGGTTTTCAGGACATCATTGTGGGTGTTTTGTTTTGTTCGCGGCAGTTTCGGCCCCCGTGTTTTTCATGCCTAGTGCCCCCGTGTTCCACACGACCGATAATGACAATGCTTACAGCGCATCCTTTGCGCTTCGAAAAAAAGATCTGGAGTGTGTGTGTGTGCGTGTGTGTGTGTGGGGGGGGGGGGGGGGGGGGGGGGGGGAAGAAGAGGGAGAGAGGGAGGCTTCATGCAGACCTCACCGAAAGAAAACCAAGCGAGATTCAGGAAATAATTTGAAAGACGACGAGGACTTGGCTCTCGAAACAAAAATCAGAGTATGTCAAGCACAAGAATCTTGCAGTATGCGTGAAGCAAGCACAACTTTCACGACACAAAGAGATTAGAGATAGGACGCCTCAGGCATCTCCCTTCCCTGAGTACAGCATTGTTCCAAGATTCACGATCGATGGAACTCATCGATTAAAGGGTTCGTGTTCGTACGCTGACAACAATCAGTGCGTTCCTTGTTGACTTTCCTGCGCTGCAGGCGTTCTGATGCAGCAGGCAAGATGAGAACTTGGAAAAGTGCGCGTCACAAGTCATCGATGAGAGAGTGAAGGTAAAGACGAACACAGAGGCTCGTCCCTCTTGGAGAGAATCTCTAACTCTCTCGCCATCGGCTCAGACCGTCGCGAAGAGCTTTGGGCCCGACGATTTCAGGACTCGTTGACTTGTCTCCAAGTGCTACTACGTGTCAGCACAGTGGAAATCTAAGCAAAAGTTGCAGAAAGATAAACGTCAGTTTCACCTCCTCCTTACTCGTTCATGACAGCTTGATCAACAAAACGTCCATTGATAAAATTCCGAGAAGAGCGTTCATTGGTGGGGGCCGACACTGGCGTTGTGGCTCGCTGTTCTTGCGAGATGCTTCAAGCTTTTTGTCTCTGCTCTGCCTCACCGTGTCGCCGTGGACGCATCTGTAGAACATACGGACTAGGCTGTTACGTGATGACACAACAATCTGCCTTGGTCATCTCCCCTCTCATCGTCCACCACATCAGCACATCGCCTGCATTTCTGGCGAAAAGAGGAGGGAGCGGGGGGAGGGGGGGGGGGGGGGGGAAACAACTAGTTCTGGTGTGCTGTAGGAGGTAATTTTCCCTCCTTCTCTCTGTGTCTGTGTTTCCCTTCACTGTGTCTGCCTCTCACGGTCTCCCCGTGTGTCACCTGGGCTTCTGGCCTTTCCTTTCATTCAAGATGATCCCTCTCTATCGGCGGGTGTAGGTTTCCACCGCCACTAGGGTAATCCTGCCCCTCGCTCCATATACTGACAGGGTCACTTGTCATATCTCTTCTCTCTCTTCCTCTCCCTCCCTCCCCTCTCTCTCTCTCTCTCTCTCTCTCTCTCTCTCTCTCTCTCCCTCTGTCTCTCTATTCTCTCTAAGCAAACACCTTGTCTTCCTGTTGAAGCAGCTCTGCAGCGATCAACAGCCCCCCAGGACTCCCCTCTTCTTCATCCGACTGGGAGCGAACGCGATCTTGGCAAAGTCCCCTTTCACAGCGACACGTCTTCGTTCAACGTTCTTCCCCGTGTGTCCCCTACACTAAAGGAAATGTCAGATCTCGCTCTGGTCGCGCGAACGGGACCATTCCTCCACGTAGGGAGACTCACCCGGCCTGACAACAGCGTAATCCTGCCCAAGCTGTCCGATTCCGACGTGGTCCCAGGGCGATACTGACCGCGATTTTTGAATTCAATGAGTGACTCCGGGTAATCCCCTCGATGCTCCTCCCAAACGCCCCGAAGACTCCGTGACACTCGCCCCAGGCGGCGCGGATGATTCGTGCTCTAGGCAGTTCGGCAGTCGCGTTCCCCTTCTTCAACGACCTTTTGTTCCCAACAAGCAAACGTCAACTGCTCCCTGCAGCTTCTTTTTCTTCTGCTGCTGCTCCTGTTCCTGCTGCTGCTGCTGCTGCTTCTCTTCCTGCAACTGTTGCTTCTCTTCCTGCTGCTGCTGCTGCTGTTGCTGTTGCTGTTCCTGCTGCTTCTCTTCCTGCTTCTGCTTCTTCTCTTCCTGCTGCTGCTGCTGCTGCCGCTGCTGTTCCTGCTGCTTCTTTTTCTGCTGCTGCTGCTGCTTCTCTTCCTGCTTCTGCTTCTTCTCTTCCTGCTGCTGCTGCTGCCGCTGCTGTTCTTGCTGCAGTTGCTGCTTCTTCTGCTGATGCTTCGAAATGATGTTCCTGATGCCACTGTTGCTACTGTTTCTTCTGTTCCTGCTGCTGCTGCTTCCTAATGCTGCTTCCTAATGCTGCTTCCTAATGCTGCTTCCTAATGCCGTTTCTGCTACTGCTGTTTTTTCTGTTGCTGCTGTTGCTGCTGCTTCTACAGCATGCTTTCAATGCTGCTGTTGCTGTTGCTGCTGCTGGAGCTTGCCTCCACTGCTGCTGCAATTAATGGTTGCTCTGAACACGGCTAATACTTTTACTTGCTTTCTTGCTTCTGATGCCGCCGCCGCCGCCGTCGCCGCCGCCGCCGTCGCTGCTACAATTCCCCTTCAGTGACAGATCTACGTCATGACATCGACTGACAGCGCTCTCGTCACTCGGGCCTCCCACGGCGCTTTTGCCTGACACCCCGACTGCCGCTCTCCGGTGAAAGAAAGAAGAAAACGGTCGCGCTAGATAAAACGCCAACCCACGCCGCGTTGCTATAGCAACGCCGGCGACTGACGTAGCGGCGTCAGCGACAGCGGCGCCTCATGAGACCTCTGAGCCTCGATCTTTCAGGGCAGCCGCCTGATGCACAATAGAAAGGAAGCTGGGTCATTGGGTTGGGACAGTTCCAGATGAAATCGTCGCTGTTCCCTTTAGTAATTCACTTTCTCTCACCTCGTTTCCCTTCCGTTGCGGTACAGCGTTGATTAGTCGCTCGCAGGTGAGTTCCAAGGTGCCGTACAGCGCTTCTCCTGGGCAGAGTGGCTAGCTCCGTGACTGCAGGTGCCGTACAGCGCTACTCCTGGGCAGACTGGCTAGCTCCGTGACTGCAGGTGCCGTACAGCGCTACTCCTGGGCAGACTGGCTAGCTCCGTGACTGCAGGTGCCGTACAGCGCTTCTCCTGGGCAGACTGGCTAGCTCCGTGACTGCAGGTGCCGTACAGCGCTACTCCTGGGCAGACTGGCTAGCTCCGTGACGGCAGGGGCCGTTCAGCGCTACTCCTGGGCAGACTGGCTAGCTCCGTGACGGCAGGGGCCGTTCAGCGCTACTCCTGGGCAGACTGGCTAGCTCCGTGACGGCAGGGGCCGTTCAGCGCTTCTCCTGGGCAGACTGGCTAGCTCCGTGACTGCAGGGGCCGTTCAGCGCTACTCCTGGGCAGACTGGCTAGCTCCGTGACTGCAGGGGCCGTTCAGCGCTACTCCTGGGCAGACTGGCTAGCTCCGTGACGGCAGGGGCCGTTCAGCGCTACTCCTGGGCAGACTGGCTAGCTCCGTGACTGCAGGGGCCGTACAGCGCTACTCCTGGGCAGACTGGTTAGCTCCGTGACTGCAGCCTGGGCAGTTTGGCTAGCTCCGTGACTGCAGGGGTCGGACAGCGCTACTCCTGGGCAGACTGGCTAGCTCCGTGACTGCAGGGGTCGGACAGCGCTACTCCTGGGCAGACTGGCTAGCTCCGTGACTGCAGGGGCCGTACAGCGCTACTCCTGGGCAGTTTGGCTAGCTCCGTGACTGCAGCCTGGGCACTTTGGCTAGCTCCGTGACTGCAGGGGTCGGACAGCGGAGATCGCGGGACCTGGAGACAAGCACCGCTCTTGAGGAGATTTCTGGCACCGAAAACAGGCAGGAGGGGATAAGCGCGGGCTTCCCTCGAATTCAATAAGTCCAACACTTTCCACTGGAAGGCGCGCTGGTGCCGGGGGAAAGGGAAGGGGGGGGGGGGGGGGGGGGGGAGGCGGGGAGAGAATTAGCGGTGTAATGCAATGTAGACAAGTCAAACCCTCCCTGGAAATATGCAAGCCCTGCTTCCAGCTACACGAGCATCTCTCGGAAATCCAATTAGTCGCGTCGGACAAGCAGAAAGCATCCCATTCCACGCTCGGACAACCATTCACGCGCTCCGCTGAGGTGTCCTGGTTGCCATGGTGATGTTTTGTTGGAAAAGATTAAACGTAGGCACGAGGGGTCTTTGTCGAGCCACACACTCAATTGGCGGACAGAAGCTCAGTGACTACGCATGCACCGTGCAACGGCGAAAACGCACACGAAGTCTTCGCAGGTTGCCAATTTTTCACATGGGGTCAATTCTCGGAAGACATCTGTCGCGGAAAAGTGCAGCCGAATACGAGAGAGACCTGCAGAGCTGTGCGAACGCCAGCGAGTGTGCGTACAGCCCAGGGACTGAAACAGACCTTTTGGATACGAAATTTCAACCGTCAGCAGCGCTCAGCCTGCTGGTGTTAGTCAATGTAATCTACAGCGGCGCGCGCCTAAGCAACTTTCAGCAGAGTACAGGGGGGAAAATGAAGTAACATGTAGAAACCATCGGCATCGAGGTCGAATGCACGAGGTTCTGGAAACAATGACTATTCAAGAACTCTGAAACGGCCACTGGAGATCCACACGTGAAAGTCACAGGCCACAGCCTGCAGAGGAAGACCTCCACACGGGTTGAAAGGGGAGGAAGGACCTGATTGGTGGAGACCGCTTCATTTTTCCTCTCTTCAGCAGTACAGACGAGAAGTTGCAGTGTGCCCGAAAGTCAATAAACATCCAAGGATTTTTTCTCCGATGAACTGTCCAGGGGTACGCGTCACATATTATTAGCAGGCTTGCCGCGGATGCTCTGACCCTCGACCCCAGTTCAAATAAAAGGGCCGGGAAATCAATGAGCCGCTGAACGCGTCAAATTTGAATAAGAAAGGCGCGAGGTGCGGGCACGAAGCACAATGTGCAGAATTCGTCCAGGCAGCCGGATCTGAGGCAGCTAATCTGAATTTCTCATCTCACTCTATCCACGCGCGATGCAAACAGCAGACGATTCCGAAGGGAAGGCGGGGAGAGTCAATGAAGTCTCGACTGCTGGTTGAAGTTGCTGTCACTCGGAGGCTTCTGACGTGACCACGAGATCAACGCTGCAACAGCAAGACTTTCCGTTCGGTCTGCCAGAAAGGAGAGGGACGGGGAATGAATACACTGTCGACGCATTTATCGGGTGATGGAGATTTAGGATGCGAGAGGAGCTGACACATTTCCCATCACATCGCAACCATCCGCGAAGAATATCACTGTGGCTGGTTTTAAAGGCAACGGGAAATTGGTGCTTTTGTGGACGTGACCCCGGACCCAGGTGTGACGGGGTTCACCAATTTCTGGACGAGAAGACTTTACACACACACAGAAAAAAAAATTGGCTAAACGTCGAAACAGAGTTGTCGTTCTTTTCAGATGAGTGCTATCAGCGATGAAGTCACCTGATGCTAAATTTAGTAACGTCCAAGCCAGATTCAACAGTTCAGGAAGTTCGTCCAGCAGAGAGAAACATGCGCGGTAAAACTTCGGGACTTCAACTCTTATGAGAAGACACAAATAGTCTCCCCCGTTAAGAGAGGGAGTTGTAGAGATTCTGACCTCCAAGCGCTCCCCACAAAACCGCGGCTCTTTCGGTCTTCGAGGACACGTGTTCCGATTCTTTCACAAAGGAGTGTGGCAGTCGACGCAACCTCGCGACCTGGAACGGTCAAGTCTCCATGAAGCCGATCCAGTCTTCGCGAGAACGACAACCTCCGGGAAATTTTTATCTCACCGTTGGAGCAGCTGGAACAAAACCAACACCCTCAAGACCAACGCCCTCCTGTTCCAGGCAGTTCCCGTGAGGCCGGGCTATCACTGCAGACTCGTCACAGTCCGAGACGTTTCGATCTACGGTGCCCAGCAGCACAGGCTTCACGTCAACTCAGGCCCTGCACGGCATGGAAGTCCGGCTATCCGGGCAGCGAGCAGGCGGGCGGGTAACGAGACCCCCGTGGAGACGGGCAAACACAGACTGCCTGGCTGCCAAGACTCGAGGTGCACTTCCGATTGCATAGGTGAAGAAACTGCTGTCTGGACTTGCTCCCTTCCTCTCCCTCACTCGCCCATCCACTCCCAGAGCGCAGGGCTACCAAGCAACTGGGGGTATGCTGGTTCCAAAGCGTAAACACGCCAGCGGCGTGGCGTGAAACCCGTGCAGTGCAGGCCGGCAGACAGGCAGGGCAGCGTCTGCCCCCAGCGCCTTCCCCAGGAGTTCAAGAGTCTTAGCACGCGAGGACAGACACGCCAAACCTGCCTTCGGGAACCTTATCAAAGAGAGTGACGCCGCCTGGCCCTCACAGAACGGCTTCCCGCGTGGGTCCGGCACCCGCCAGAATGCTGCAAATCCCACAGCGTCTGGAGCTCAATTTGCGCTTTTCATGGCCCGCTCCAGGGCTGATTGAAGGCAGTCTCCCTAACTGGGATTCTTGGCTCCAAACCACCAGAGCTTATCGAACAGGAAACAGGAAACCTCCGACACCTAGCCCCTCCCCGGGTCCCACTGCCTGGGGAGGCCCAAGCCGTCACAAAAGGCTCCGCGCCTTTGGATTCCTCACGGGCAGATCCCTGGCGGCAGCACGCACCTCCGGCACCAGGGCGAGGGATCTCTCAACACTGCGGCGCCGCACGGCCCGACCCCTCGGGCTGCAGGGAGACGTCTGGACTGCCACCGCCACGTGACAGCGGCCAGCAGCGTCGTGTCAGCTGGCAGACAAGCGGGGGCGACCCTTCTTCCCCTGGCTCACACGGGGGGTGGGGGGTGGAGGAGGGGGGTTGGGGGGGAGGAGCGGTTTGCTGTATTAAATGCTGCGGACCTGACGTCTTAACGAGTCCAGTCCAGAACGCGGCAGCGGCAGGAGTGGGGTTGAAAGCCCAGGAGGAAGAGAAGGGTGGTGGTGGCTGTTAATGAGGGAGGGGAGGGGGTCCAAGGGAAAGGGGGTCCAAGGGGGGGGGGGTCCAAGGGGAAGGGGTTGAATGTTCACTGGCAGGCACAGCGGAGTTCCTGTCTATACAGAAGCATCAACAACGAGGTTACATGCAGGTAGCCTATGACGTCACGCCTGTGACGTCACGAGCAGTAGGACGGCGGTTTGAGTTTAGTGCACGGTGGATGCGTCCATTCAATTACACGCAGGGCGGGATATCTATCTGGTCCCTCGTGTCAGGTGGAACATTGGGAGTGCTTGCAAGGGTTCGCAACAGACGATGTGATCTCGTGTTACGGCTCACGTAAAAAAAAAAACTCCGTTACACTTACAGACAAGGTTGTTAACTGGAATTTAGTTTTTTTCGCACGTACAAAAGTCTGTAGATCTATCCTTTCGAGGTAAAAAATAGTCGATTCTCTTACTTTTTACAGTCCACGACGAATAACTCCAAACTAGAGGCCACTATACAACATGCACTTCGCTCCTTGACTGTGGCGATGTACACTGTACAGTATTTTCGCGATGAGGAGAGTAACTTTTACACACAACAGTTTCAACCACGCAGTTCCCTTGTAAAGTAATCAAGGAACACAGAAAGTCCAGAAACATACGTAGGCACTAATACAGCTTACAAGGGATTTTCCCAAGAGGGCTGCTGCAGAGTTTTCACGGTGGCTGCAGAATAAACACGACAAGCACTCAAGGGTTTGGTCTCCACACAGACACCATTGCGTCTGCGTCAGTGCATTGAAGAACACTCGAGCAACATAAACACAAAGCAGGTCTGCAAATTCACCGAGTTTCCCGTAGAGAGGCCTACTTATTTCACCGTCACAAAACTACCTTCGAGGCCTCGCCTAACAAGAGGCCCATGGACTAAATAAGTCCACTCGCTTGGAGCGGTCATTCACTCCCACTTTTACTCTGTGTTTCAATTTCCTGGGGAAGAATTGCAAGTTGAAGATGTTCAATCTGCACATCGGGTAATGAGAACACCTTTGTGTAGCACCTCGCTGTAGAGTTTTGCACTTTCAGGGGAGATACTCTGTGATCAAGCTTGCAAGAAACTCCAGGACAGAAGTAGACCAGCAGAGAGAGAAGACCTCTTTGTCACGAAAGGTTTCAGTCCTTGAACCGCTTCAAGATCACTAGGACACGCCTACGTCATGCGTCATGACCCACCCCGTCCTGCTACGGAGTAGACAAAAAAACAATCACCACAGATAATTATGTGCACACACACACACAGACACACACACACACACAGACAAACACACATACACACATACACACACATACACACACGCATACACACACATACACACACACACACTCACACACACACATACACATACACACATACACACATACACATAACCACACATACACATACATACACACACTTACACATACGTACACACACATACACGCACATACACACACATACACATACACACACATACACATGCATACACACATACACACATAGACATACACACACATACACATACACACACACACACACACACACACACACACAAGTAAATAATCCGGCGAAGAGAAGTAACTACAATCCCTTTTTTTCTCGTGCGGCACAGGGAAGTCACACTCTGTAACTCAACAAAAGCATCCTGTGAATGGGCGACTTCAGTCTCTGTGTGGAAAAACCTCGGCATGCAAGATGTGCTTTTGTCACTTAGACCTGCTAGAAACAGGACTATCTTTTCCAACAACAAGAACAAAATGTTAGTCCACACATGCGAGGATTCAAAACATGCAGTGGCTAGATTTTTTTATGTAAATTTAAATATACTTTTTTTTGGCTTTTTCTCCTTTTCTTTGTTATTCTGCTGGCTGATGGACTGCCTGGGAGAAATCACTACCTTACAAAACGAATCACGTCTCAGCCAAGCCACGGATTTCCACGTGGGTTCCTGTCCCCTCTGGCGCTCTGTGCACCTTGTCCAAACAGTCACATCACCAACAGTCAGCACCTAAGTCTCGCCTGTTTGCTCCGGCCAGACTTGCGCTGACAGAATCACTTTCGGGTTGGCAGAAGGATCTCCCAGTCAACTTTGGGGGAGTCCCCCGAACCTCGCTGTCGCTACTAAGAAGTAGCACCCTTGAATGTAGTACTTAACTCTCTCTCTCTCTCTGTCTCTCTCTCTCTGTCTCTCTGTCTGTCTGTCTCTCTCTCTCTCTGTCTCTGTCTCTCTGTCTCTATTTCTCTCTCTCTCTGTCTCTTTGTATGTCTCTCTCTCTGTCTCTCTCTGTATGTCTCTCTCTGTATGTCTCTCTCTGTCTCTGTCTCTCTCTCTCTGTCTCTCTCTCTCCCTCCCTCTCTCTCTCTCTCTCTGTCTCTCTGTCTCTGTCTCTATTTCTCTCTCTCTGTCTCTCTGTATGTCTCTCTCTCTGTCTCTGTCTCTGTCTCTCTCTCTCTCTCTCTCTCTCTCTCTCTCTCTCTCAAAAGAGAGTTCTCTGGCAGATGACAGGGCGATTGTGCCAGAGTGGCACTTGAGGTTTTTGCCGCCAAACCGTCATCGAGGTTTCTGAAGTCCTAACCCGTGCTATGATTCGATATGCCACAGTCAAATCTCTCCCACTATGACTCAAGTGTCGAGCTCTTGGAAAAGAGCAATCCTGGAAAACAGCTGGTCTCAATGTCCATTAAGGCATCCCCGACAGTTGTAAGCAAAAGGGATACAAACATCTTTCCGATGACCTACGGTCGATACTTGAATTGAAACGTGTATTATTTCTTCCTTGAAGGTTAATCACACTAGACTCGGCCTCCCCAGAGAATGACGAAGCCACGACTGACGACGATCCGTGACGACACGCCTGTAAATCATTTTATGACTCACATCTCACGAAGTTGTCGAGCACATGCTATACTCTCCACCGTGCATGGTCTCCGGAGATTTTTCACGATGCAGTGTCCTGGCTCCGAACATCCACTGCCAACCAGCTCCGGATTAAATACTGCACCATCTCCGAAGTTTTGCCAGTCAACATATTGTTTAATCGTCGACATTCCATAAGGTTTTGCAGTCAACTTATTCTGTAATCGTAGATATTCCAAACTTTGTTTTCTATCAAATTATTCTTTAATAGTAGACATTGCCAATGCTCTTTCAGTTCAACTTATTCTTCAATTGTTGATATTCCAAAAGCTTTTTTTCTGGCAACAAGTTCTTCAATCGTCGAACATCCCTGAAGCCTTTTCAGTCAACCTACTCTTCAGTAATAAACCATCACTGAATCTTCTCCGTTTAACTAACTCTTCAACCGCTTAATCACCCAAGAAGCCTTCCGTGCCGACGTATCATTCAATCCTGCAGCTACCCTGATGCTTTCTCTCTCTCCAACTGCTAGACCCTGATGCTTTTTCCCTCTCCAACTGCTAGAGTCAGCCGCGCCGAGTCAGAGGTGGGGGCAAGAAGGCAGACCGAGGGTCAGCCACATCGACCTCTCGCCACCGAGTGGAGGCCAGAGTCGCGTTGCATGGACACGAGGTCTTGCGAGGCGCAGGCCGCTGTCAACACGTGTCAACATTTGATTGCCTGCGCACGTGTTTTCATCGTGTTAACTCAGGTTGACACCGGCCTATTCCTCGCAAGATCTTGCAAGATACTAGCGTATGCAACGCGCCCCAGGAGTGCATGAAGCCACAGGACGGGACTGCCAGGCGTGCATGGCGTGCTGCATTGACGGCGATCTTTCAGGATGGGTCAGCTCCCCGGAACAAAGATCCCTCGCTTCCAGCGTTGACACAGCGGGGAGCACGGCCCCCAAGGGACACAGCGGGGAGCACGGCCCCCAAGGGAGACAGCGGGGCCCTCAGGGACCGACCTGGACTGCAGGCTAGCGGGCGATTTCGCACCTGCCCCCATGTCTGCCTCCAAACAACACCCCTCCGTGCGCGGGGCGTCCGGTGTGGGAAATAAAAGAGCCCTCCTGTATCCCCTGCCTATCGGTTGGGGAGAGGGATGGGACACAGAGGGACGGCTGGGGAGAGGGATAGGACACAGTGGGACGGCTGGGGAGAGGGATGGGACACAGTGGGACAGCTGGGGGGACGGCTGGGGAGAGGGATGGGACACAGTGGGACGGCTGGGGACAGGGATGGGACACAGAGGGACGGCTGGGGAGAGGGATGGGACACAAAGAGACGGCTGGGGAGAGGGATGGGACACAGTGGGACGGCTGGGGAGAGGGCAGAGGGATGGGACACAGTGGGACGGCTGGGGAGAGGGCAGAGGAATGGGACAAAGAGACGGCTGGGGAGAGGGATGGGACACAGTGGGACGGCTGGGGAGAGGGCAGAGGAATGGGACAAAGAGGGACGGCTGGGGAGAGGGATGGGACACAGTGGGACGGCTGGGGAGAGGGCAGAGGAATGGGACACAGAGGGACGGCTGGGGAGAGGGATGGGACACAGTGGGACGGCTGGGGAGAGGGATGGGACACAGAGGGACGGCTGGGGAGAGGGATGGGACACAGTGGGACGGCTGGGGAGAGGGCAGAGGAATGGGACACAGTGGGACGGCTGGGGAGAGGGATGGGACACAGTGGGACGGCTGGGGACAGGGATGGGACACAGAGGGACGGCTGGGGAGAGGGATGGGACACAGTGGGAATGCTGGGGAGAGGGATGGGACACAGTGGGACGGCTGGGGAGAGGAATGGGACACAGTGGGACGGCTGGGGAGAGGGATGGGACACAGTGGGACGGCTGGGGAGAGGGATGGGACACAGTGGGACGGCTGGGGAGAGGAATGGGACACAGTGGGACGGCTGGGGAGAAGGCAAAGGAATGGGACACAGAGGGACGGCTGGGGAGAGGGATGGGACACAGTGGGACAGCTGGGAAGAGGGGAGAGGAATGGGACACAGTGGGACGGTTGGTGAGAGGGCAGAGGAATGGGACACAGAGGGACGGCTGGGGAGAGGGATGGGACACAGTGGGACAGCTGGGAAGAGGGCAGAGGAATGGGACACAGTGGTACAGCTGGGGAGAGGGGAGAGGAATGGGACACAGTGGGACGGCTGGTGAGAGGGCAGAGGAATGGGACAGAGTGGGACGGCTGAGGAGAGGGATGGGACACAGAGGGACGGCTGAGGAGAGGGATGGGACACAGAGGGACGGCTGGGGAGAGGGCAGAGGAATGGGACAGAGTGGGACGGCTGCAGTGCTGTGAACTGTGACAGGAAGGACTATGACTATTGTGAACTATGTCTGTGCCAACAAGGATGAACAAATGAGAGTGTGTGTGTGTGTGTGTGTGGGGGGGGGGGGGGGGGGGGTGCATGCGTTATGCGTTGATGATCGTGTATGTATGCTGTGTGAATGTGGTTGTTGATGTGCATGCCTGTCTCTTGTTGGTCTTTCCTGTGATTGTGTTGTGATGCAGGATGAAGAACATGATATTGGGGGAGGGGGGGGGGGGAAAAGCTTGTACATGTGTTATGGTTGAAGATCGGGTATGTGTGATTGCGTGACGATGATTGTTTGATGTGCATGCTTGTGTCTTTTGTTCCTTCTGTGATTACTTGTTGTGATGTAGAATGTTTCTCTATTAAAGTGAATTGCCTATGATGTAGCGCTAAATGTGTCCTATCTCATTGTGTCTTTCTGTTTACTATTTCTGATGCGCGTGTTCAGTATGTATATTT